>OX637533.1:63269068-63271568 GCA_951800035.1 Linnaemya tessellans | reverse complement strand
TCCCCCGGTTACAATAGCTGAGATTGAGGACGTTGTCTCTAGGTTTAGAGACAAGAAGGCACCTGGACTCGACTGCATTCCAAATATAGTATTAAAGGAGGCCGTCAGGCTTTGTCCCGAGCAGTTCTTAAGAATGGTGAATACATGCTTAGGTAGGGGAATTTTTCCAACAAGATGGAAGAGGTAGAAGTTGGTATTAATACCAAAAGCCAATAAACCCCTAGATGATCCCTCATCTTATCGGCCACTGTGTATGATAGATACATGTGGGAAGTTGCTAGAGCGTGTGATCTGCCAAAGACTTGGGAATTGCGTTGATGACAGAACTGGTCTATCAGACAACCAATTTGGCTTCAGGAGGGCGAGGTCAACAGTGGATGCTATAAACGTGGTAGTAGAAACTGCTGCACGGACTATCTATGGCAGGAGTTGGAGGAATGGCACAAAGGAGTACTGTGTAGTTGTGACGCTGGATGTGAAGAACGCGTTCAACACAGCGAGCTGGGTGCATATTGTTCATGCTCTAACTCGATTGGACATCCCAGAATATCTGATAGGGATAGTGCAGGATTATTTCCGGTATAGGGAATCGATCTATAGTACAGATGCGGGTATAAGGAAACGTAGGATTAGTGGTGGTGTTCCCCAAGGATCGATACTTGGACCATTGTTGTGGAACGTAATGTATGATGGAGTACTAAGGTTGAGGTTACCTGAGAGAGTGCAGATTGTGGGATTCGCAGACGATATAGCGCTGGTGTGTGAAGCTAAGGAATTGCTGGAGGCAGAAACCATTGCAAATGCCAGCGTACAATTAGTAAAGTCCTGGATCACTGCAATGGGATTGACTCTAGCTGATCATAAAACCGAAGCGGTTTTGATTAGTAGTCGTAAGGCTAGGGAAACTATTACCCTCAATGTTGGCACCTGTTCCATAGAATCAAAGGCATTTCTGAAATATCTGGGTGTGATGATTGACACACGGCTATCTTTTCGCGAGCACTTGCGATATATAGCATCCAAAGCATCAGGGACCTGTTTGGCGCTATCTCGGATCATGCCAAACACGAGAGGGCCAAAGTATCTTCAGAGGAAACTGCTCGCTGGAGTAGTAAGGAGCATTATCCTATATGCACACCCGGTATGGTCAGACTCACTTAGATATTCCACATATGTGGGGCTGGTATGCCCTGTGTATAGGCTAGCTGCTTTAAGAGTATGTAGTGCATTTCGGACAGTGTCGGACGAGGCGGTTTTTATCATTGCGGGTATGATCCCTATCGATTTAGAAATCATGAATAGGGATAACTCTGATTTATGTATGCAAAAATGGCAAGAACGGTGGTCAACCACTGAAAAGGGAAGATGGACTTATTCATTAATACCCGACATCAGATTATGGCTGACTAGGAAACATGGTGATCTGAACTATTACCTAACACAGTTCTTGTCTGGACATGGTTGCTTTAGGTCATATCTATTTCGTTTTAAGCACGACGACTCTCCGTTCTGTCCACACTGTGGTGGGAATGTGGTTGAGGATGCTGAGCATGTCGTCTTTGTCTGCTCACGATTCAGCAACTGGAGGTCGTATTTAGAGGAAGGTTTGGGGCGTACGATCAGCCCGGAGAATATTATTCCGACCATGCTGGAATCCTTATTGAATTGGACCAGAGTGTGTAGTTTTGTACAGCTTGTTCTAATAGAACTTCGCAGATTAGCACAGATTCGTAGGAGAGTTAGTACGTCTTAGGATTCGTTAGCTACTGACGATTAAATATGCGCATCAGTTCCGAACCTCCCTACCTAGGAACTAAGGAGGACGTAGGAATAATACTGATAATACTACCCACCCTGATGAAATGCCAAAGCTGTCCCAGGGTGGTGCTAGTGAAGTTGTCGTGGGGCCACTATTGATAGTTGCTATCATTACGTCCATAAAAAAAAATATATATATATACAGTCGAACTTCCCTATAGTGAACTTCTGTATAATGAATTTCTCCATATTATGAACTAAAATGAAAAAACACTGCCTTTGATTGTAATTTCCATGTATTTTTGTCTCTTTACAATGAATTTCCATACAGTGAATTTTTCCTTAAAATGAACTAAATTTTGAAAACATTGATACATTTTAGTTGCGTTTTTGTCTCCTTGTAATGAATTTTTTAAAACCATTTTTTATCCTGTTAGCAACACTACTTGTTAAGAAAATTAAATGAAATTTTGGGGAATCACAGAATATGAAAACAAAAATATGTATTTGTTAATGATTTAACTTTAGACATCAGTTGACCGAGTTCAGTGAGCGAAAATGAATCAACGAAATAGTATTTCTCTTGAAAAAAAGTTATTAATAATTAATAAAGTTGAAAAAGGAGTATCAAAGAAAAAAGATATAGCTAAAGAGTTTGGAATTCTTCCCAGTACTTTATCAAACATATTGAAAAACAAATCAGTGATTAAAAATATTGTAAAAGATGAGCATTTAAGCACTA
>OX637533.1:63223378-63268868 GCA_951800035.1 Linnaemya tessellans | reverse complement strand
ATATATATATATAAATATATATGTATATAATATATATATATATATATATAAATATATATGTATATAAATATATATATATATATATATATATATATATATAAATATATATGTATATATATATTATATATATATATATATATATATATATATATATATATATTGTATGTATCTATATTCCTTTTAATTCAATTCAATTTATTTCATATTTAATATGTTACATTTCACTTATATAATATTAGTTGTAAAAATTTAATTATTATTTTTGTTATACATAAACGTAACCTAAAAGCAATTGACGGTGTTTGTTTTTTTTAGCTAATTAAACTCTTGTAATTCAAGAAAAACTAAATTGGTATCAAAAATTAAAAAAAAAGCAAAATTTCAAATCCGGGTTGGACAACTGCAATATTTTTAGCACATGGGAGTGACCAAAATGGTTACAAATTTTAAGTGTTTCTTAAAGTTATTTCAGGCCTCATTAAGAGTTGCATTGGTAACAAAAACAAAATAATTCATATTTCACTTGCAGGGTTGGGGAATTGAATTTTTTTTTTAACATAAAAGTAACCAAAAACGCAATTGACGTTGTAGTGTTTGCTAATTAAAACTATTTTATAGTTCAGGAAGAACAAAATTGGTATTAAAATCTTAAAAAATCAAAATTTCGATTCCAAGGTTGGACAAATGAAATGTTTTGTGGTACATGAAAGTGACGAAAAAGGTTACAGATTTTAATTTTTTGTCAAGTAAAACTATGTTATACCTCACTAAGAATTGTTTTACCTCACTGGTAAACTAATTAAAATTTCGCTTCCAGAGTTGGAAAATCGAAATATTTTTGGTACTTGGTATTTTTAGTATTTGGTTTAGCACATGAAAGTGACCAATATGGTTAAAATTTCAAGGGTTTCTTAAATAAAGTTTCTTAAATAAAGTCGGCCCTGTAGCTAAAATTAGCCGGCGAAGTAATAAAGGTTGAAATAGCTGCAACAAAAAACTGTCTATCGTGTCATCATTCCTAATCTGTCCCCTTAATACTATCCCCTCGTTTTCATTTCCCGCGCAATGCATTGCATATGTAGGGGGGATGACCTACACCTGGTCCTACTCCTAAAAAAAGAAATAAAAACAAAAGTAGCCACATAAATTGCAAATTTTGGGTTTTCAGTGAATTAAACCTATTTCATACTTCGCTAGGAATTAAATTGGTATTAAAAAATAAAAAAAATTCGGTTCCAGGGTTGGAAAATCGAAATTTTTAGTACATAAAAGTAGCCATATAATTTCCTAATATGGGTTTTTTTGTAAATTAAATCTTTTTTGTATGTCGGGAAGAACTAAATTGGCATTATGGAAAACCAAAAGAATTAAAAATTCAATTTCAGAGTTGGAATATCGAAATATTTTTTATACATATAAGTAACTGTATAATTTGCTCTTTTTGATTTTTATGAGGAATTATACCTACTTTATATATCAGAATGAAGTAAATTGGTATTAAAAACCAAAAAATCTAAAAGTCGATTCTAGGTTTGGACAATTCGAACATTTTGTGGTACATGAAACGGATTTTTTCTTTTTGTTTGTAAATTAAACATATTTAATATTTTTGAAGGACGTTCAGGAATATTAAAAATAAGAAGCCAAACATACAGCTTCCTAGCCGAAAAATTTAAACGTTTTCTTTAATATGAAAGTAACTGATAATAACATTTTGTTTTTTTAATCAAACCTCTTTTATGTTTTAGAAAAAAAGAAGAAATACATCTCTGAAGGGTATTTAAGATTCGGCACCGCCGAACATAGCACTTTTAGTTGTTTAATGTACAAATGTCAAAAGTAATCTTATTTTTGTGCGACAAAATTTGTTGCCTTTGCCTCAGAGCTTAACATTAAAATTTTTGCTTAAAAATTCACTTTTTGTAATTTAAGTACTCAATTAGATATGACATACCATTATTTGGTTATAGTTGATGTTTATCATAATCTCGCAACTAAAACTCGCTCTAAGATACATATATATAAATGAACCGCGCTGAATACCTCTAACTTCTAAGTTACGCAACAGAGCCACTTTTGTATTTAAAGAAAATGGCCAAGCCGAAGATAATATGTGTTACTAAGGCTTACACTCAAATTAGTCTTAACATAACCATAAATGGTAATGCAGTTTAAACAAGTCTGGGTAACCCTGTATTAAATTATACTGACATAACCATAAGCATAAAAATCAAATGCATTTTGGTTGTAAATCATGGTGTTATGGATATGTCACAACTAACTTAAGTTTTAGACTGTTATTCAGAAAATTGGGGGTCAAATTTAGGTCATTATAGTCCCTGTAAAATTCTACATTAACTCTCCGCCTGTTTAAATACTACATTGACTTATAACTGTATATTTTGCAAAGAATTGTAAACTATATTTAAGAATAATTAATTTAATATAATTTTAGCCAGCATTCGCTGTCTTAAATGGGTTGAAGGACCTGAACTACTTTTCAGTGGTGCTTGTGATCATTCTGTTATAGTTTGGGATGTTGGTGGAAAAAGGGGTACAATATACGAATTGCAGGGACACAAGTAAGTAAAAATATTTTATAACAAACCATATTTTTATATGAATGTATTAGCCATTTAAATTGCTAACAACTATAAACCTTAGCATAATTGAGTACTACGATGAAATATTTGAACTCAATTACATTTTGAAACTCTCCAAATACGTTTTTATTATACGTTGTTCCACATATGTTAAAACTCCGCTATCTTATTTCAAATATAAAATGTATAATGGCTCTAGTCGTTTGCCCCAAAATTCGTGCAAATTTGTACTGGATATTACTTAATTGCATTATTTACATTTAAATTTGGAAATGAGACCGTAAAATGATAGCTGCTGTCTGAGAGCTTGAATATTTTTATTGAACATGTTTTTGCCAATAAAGTTAAATGACAGGAGTATGCAATATCGAGTTTTTTCTTTAATTTTATATTTACATTAATATTTCAGAGTTGTAAAGCCAATACATTATATTCGAATACTTCTTACCGCATATTATTTTGGGCACCGATTATCAAAACATCAAATATTGATATATGTTCGTATATTACACTGACATGCAAAAAATAATTTTTTGTCTTTCCTTTAAATAAAATTAAGTGAACTATATAGATTTTGATGCGCTGAGTTCAAGTACGTTTTCGGTTTTTTCCATCAGGTCTGCATTTTTTTTATAGGCGTTGCAAATTTTTCCCCCTAAATTAGTCAGGTACAGAGACATATTTCACCCTAACCCGAGAAGGAGTGATCCGATTTTCAAAAGTAAAGCACCAAAATTAGGGGGGAAAATTTGCCACGGCTTTAAAAAAATCCCGACCCGATGGAAAAAACACGAAAACGGATTTGAACTCAGCTCATCAAAATCCATTAAGTCCACATAGTTTTATTTAAAGGAAGATTTTGATGCTGAGCAGTGTTATTTAACCAAAAACAAAATAACTCAAGTACAAGACAAACAAGTGCAAATTTCACACAAAAGTTCATTTAAAAAATAATAATAATATATAAATGAAATTTATTTGTTGGTGGTTAAGCAATGTCTATATGCATTTCATTGGTGCTTTACCAAATCGGCAGTAGACTTTAACCACAGTTTTAAAAAGACGATTTGGTAAAACACCAATGAAATGCATATAGACATTGCTTAACCATCAACAAATAAATTTCATTTATATATAATAGTATTGTGACAACAATGTGTCAAATAAAAAATTTCATAATAATAATAATAACAAATTTTGCTATGAACTTATATTGAATTTAGAATTGCATCAAGTACCAAAAACATTGGTATTAAACACAAAACATACATATGTTACAACACAAAGCTTTTTAGTGATCAGCTGTAACCTGCAAGTTTTTGAAAATTTTTCCGTTCGTGTATTTTTTGAACAAGAGCTCAAAGTCCTAAGAGTAACATTTTTAAATTGGTAAATTTACTCAACTACTGGATTTTGCTGCAACAATAAACAAATCTAATAACAAAGTACTGCAAAAGTTGAATTATACATCATGGTAACAAATGTCGAACCATGTAAGTGTCACGTCTTGCCATGCTTATTATACATGTTTGAAAACATTATAACAAAGCATTGTTTTTGAACTAGTTTTGAACATATGAACATAGAAAATGACAATGTCAACACATGCTATATATGCAGCATATGTTCAATTTGAAATTTGTGGTATATGAAGTATTTTGAATTTTATTTAATTTTTATTCACATTAAAAAATAGTTTACATTTTGTATTAAAATAAACTTAATTTAAAACAGTATTTCTCTTTATTTGAAAATAAAAGTAGCATTCATGAAAGCAGTAAAAAGGCATTAAAAGGCATAATATTGAATACAACATAATGATATGCTAAGACAAAATGTTTGAGTTGGTAGATAATTTTGAAATATTAAAGTTTTGTCTAAAATACTTTTTCAAGCAGTCTTAAAAACTCTTTAAACAAAATAAAAAATTTTAAAAGTTATCGCTATTGAAAACTTACAAATCGAAAGTGCCCCATTTTATAGCTCCTGTCATGATCTGATGTGGACATGTGAAATTTTTAAATGGGTGATATATTTTGATTCTACCCCCGCACAGTGTGGTAGATCGCAAATCTAACTGGGCAAAATTAATAAATCGCTTTGGGTTCACTTCATAATTATCAATTAAATAAAAATTGAGTTCAAATATATAAATGATTATAAAAAATTAACTTTAAAAAAGATTTTTTTAATAAAATGAGGCAAAAATAAACAGTTCTCACTGCCAAGAAAAATTAAATTTTTAAAATAAAAAATTAGGTTTTTAAATACATCTTCTAAGCTTAATTGTAGTTATATATACTAGCATTTAGATTGAATATAACTAAGATTCATGGTTAATAAAATTATTATGTGAGTTTTTACGTAAGGAGTCGGAGATAATAATTTTAATATTAAAACATTTTTAATAAATAATTATTTTCTTTGCTGGTTTTTACTTTCGTTTTTTTCGATTTTTCACAACAGTCATCAAAGTTTTTCGGTTTTCTTCCAGCTTTCTTACAACTTTTCGGTTGTACAGTTTCAGGCAACATATACGGTTTATCAAGCCAAACTGAACATGATTTTAAGAAACGGTCACGATGTCTTCCACTTTTGATCCATTTTTCGGCTAGCTTAAAACAAATAATATTTATTTTTGCCTTAAGATTTCTTTTCACGTCTTCTGGTATATTTTGAAGACCATTATTAATGCCAATAAGACCTCCTTGCGATGTATTTTGGGAGTTTTTAACCATTCTTCAAAAATTTTCTTTCGCGAAAGAGTGGAGGTCATACTGGAAAAGTAAAAAAGAATGTATGGCGGTCACAAAAATGCGGCAGATGTTTTTGGTTTACCTTAAAGTGAACACTTGAATGATTAACCCAAATATAGTTTTACAACGGAACAATCTGGAATAAACAGCTTTAACTCTACTTAAAAAAAGAAAATATTTTATTTTTTGCACTTTCTGAAATGGTTAAAAAAAAAAAATGTTAATACTTATAATGGAAATATTTAAATGAAAATCGTAATATATTTCCCTGAAACGAAGCTTTATAATAATAAAAAAATTATGACAATAAAATCATCGTAGCCTTTTTAATCATACACCAAAGTCACACAAAAATACGCTTCTCTTTGAAATCTGAATGCATGAGTTGACAACAACTGACTTTTAAGCTTACTTTTTCCTAATCAGAGTTTAAAACAAAAAAACCAAACATAAATTACAGTTACCTATTCTATTGAGAAGCTCATTAAACGATCAGAAGGAATGTTGCCAGACATTTTTTTTTTAATTTTTTCCAGCTGGATTTATGATTTGCGACAGTGTGCCCCGGTTGATTCTTTATAATATGTATAATGTACATAGAACTTAAATAGTAATGGTCACATGTAGAGAAATTTGAAATTACAGATTGCAAAGCGCAAAACCGACATTTTTTAAGAAATCACAACTCAATTTCTATTGTATTTGAACATCTAATAAGTAAAACAGTAACAGTCCGTTTTTAGAAAGCGCCTCGGCGATAATAAGTGCGAAAATTTAAATAACTATTTCTGTATTTTGGGTTTTAGTTCGCTACTGCTGGTGGTTTTTAATGTAATCGTTTTAATGTAATCTTAATTTTTTAACTTTGTACAATCTCTTACAAACTCATTTACTGATTCGACAACCGTAATAAGGCCCATTAGGTTGAGTCATTTGCGAAAATTGTATATAGTATATTTAGGATTATTCGAAAATGGGACAACATCGTACGAAATTGTGGGTGCTGTTGGCTGAAGTAGTAGAACACGAGACTATGAAGCGGAGGGTCGTGAGTTCGAGCCCGCGCTGAGTCATGAAATATTGTGTTGAATTCTTCTGATCAGCATTAGTGCGTGGTTGTGTTAGTTGCTGCCAGCCTGTTTCAATGATGAAGGCATAGTCACTGGTCACTGAACATAATTGGCAGCGACTGACACTATCATTTACTAAAAGCAGAGTAACAGCACCCACCTTCGTCGGTCCTGTAGCAAAAATTAGCCGGCGAAGTAAAAGGTTGAAATAGCTACAAAAACAACTGTCTATCTTCTCATCTTTCCTAATCTGTCCCCTCAATACTATCCCCTCGTTTTCAGTTCCGGCGCAATGCATTTGCATATATAGGGGTCTTCCCCTGAGTGCTGGTCCAAGATTTAAAAAAAAAACATCTTCCGAAATTGGTTTTTCAATATGCGTACCATCTGTTTATATATACATAAAATCATACATATGTAAGTGCATTCATATCCACATGTATACTTTCTAGAAATAAAGTGTCAGCTTTAGCCTATGCAAATCATACTCAGCAATTAATAAGCTGTGGCGAAGACAATGTTGTTGTATTTTGGGAAATGAATGCTATGAGGAAAGAAGCTCCCGCATGGGTTGAAAATAATAATTGTCAAATATGTTCGCGTCCATTTTTTTGGAATTTCCGCTCGATGATGGATCAAAAGCAAATTGGTGAGTGTATAGAAAAATAAATCTAAAAATGTTATTCAAAAAAATATATTTATACATTTAGTACATATAACTTATTGCCAATTTACCGACAATAAATCTAAAAAGTATTTAGGAAAGTATGTATTATTAACCATTTAAATTGATTGCAAACATATTCTGAACAAGCTTACCAGGCATATTCTGGAAATAAATTTTTGTGAAAGTGATTTGAAATCACAAGAAAGGTGTTCTGCACACAAAACTTTTTAAATTCTTGTGATTTTAACCCGGTCAGCTAAATGCCTGCCGATTTGAAATCACTCTGGTATTTTTTCGATCACTTTTTTTTGAAATTCACAATAAATTAATTAAATGAATAACTTAATATCTTCTTTATTGATTTTTATAATAAAATGGGCAATTTTCTTCGAAAGAATTTATAAAATTATGAATAAATATAAGACACTTGCTTTTGCAAAAAATGTTGTTATATGCTTTGTGATTTTCCTTTTACTTTTTTCTTGTCACCTGTTTTAGTTCTTCGAAAATACATTGGTAGTTGCCAGAGTAGCTAAACAATTTTTCTATCCAAGAGAAATATATTTGATTTGTTTAAACAAACGAGATATTTCTAAGGAGACATAATTATTTTTAATTATAATTATATATGAAATATTTATTAACTATCAATTGTTTGCCTAATTTTAAAAATAATTACGCATAAAGTAATAGCAAATGGCAACAATAAGTAATTACGAACAGTGGCAGCTTCGGTTAGAACCCGTGCAGCTGCTTCTCCATTTTGTAAAATTTAAATTCTTTGCGCTCCAAATTTAAAAATTAAAAAGTTTTCATCATGTAAGTATCTTTAATAAAATATAATCACTGTATAAATTTTCCTACACAGAACCAAGAATAGTGGCATCTTTCAAAATCACAGTACCGGATGAGTTATTTAACAATATTATTTCTCCTGGATTTTGGCCTGATGGAATATACGTTCGTGAGTTTATGTTTAAAACAAGAGAAAAGAACGCAGTTCGATTACCGTCATCTGTAAACACTACTTCAAAAAACTAAATGGTTATACTGAAAATTTTACTCTTTTATATCAAAATGTTCGAGCCATAAATATAAAGTTATCATCTTTATTTAATCAAAGTTATGCGTTTGATTTTCAAGCTGTCGCTTTCACTGAAACTTGGCTTAATAATAATGTATTGAACACAGAAATAATGGGTGCAAAGTACTTAATATATAGACGTGATCGTGGCAATAACATGAAAGGAGGAGGTGTATTAATTGCAGTGTCAAGCGTGCTTCCGAAACGTTATCATATACTTCTTCACTGGATATTGAGTTTGTGGGTGTTTTGGTAAAAATAAATCATAAAAAATTTTTCAATTCTCAATTTATTAATTCAATTATTTCAATTCTCCTGAAATAATTTATAAAAAGCATTCGGATGCTATTTCAACCGTCGTGCATATTTCTCATCATAATGATAGCATCATCGCTGTTGGTGATTTCAATATGCCAACGATTTTTTGGAATTTTTCGGCTGATAAAGGTTGCTTTACACCATATAATTCTACTTTTAGTCTGAAATATAACGATTTCATTGATTGCTTACTGGATATGAATCTTTATCAGATAAATGGCATATATAATGATAACCATAAGCTTTTAGATTTGGCTTCTGTCCTTCGCACTGATCCGTTAACCCTACCGGAGGACTGTCATCATTCCACAATCTTAATACATACATGTCTTCCATCTGTTTATATATCTCGTTCTGCGTACAACTCAAAAGTCAAGACTTTATGTTTTAAAAGGGCAAATTATAACAAAATAGGCGAACTACACAATACAGACTGGCACAATTTATTCTTAGTTTCGAACTCAGAAAACAATCCCGATTTTATTGATCACATAACCATAAAATTCTACGATAGGATTTATTGAATCTTGACCCAATGTGTTCCTAAACAAGCCGCTTCACAAGTATCCGGACCTCCATGGAATTCAAACTTAAAAATAGCAGAAACAAATATTATAAAAAATACAAACAATCAGTATCATCCGCAGATTTTGCAAAATATTCTGTTGCCCGTGCCGATTATAACAAGTTAAATCTTAAATGTTATAACTGTTATTTACAAAAAATTAAAAAGAACTTGAAGAAAAATCCAAGGTCTTTCTACAATTTCGTGAATATAAAAAGAAAATCAGTTTCTTTTTCGTCCATTACGAAACTAAATGAAAAAGAATCAGATAACGAGGCTGAAATTAGTAGTTTGTTTGCGGATTTCTTTTCATCTACTTATGCTGTTGATCAAACTATTACTACTGGGTTGCAATCAAATTTTTGTCCTGGAAGTCATTCTATTTTAATTCCATTTCTGGATGAAATTTCTGTTCTTAATGGATTGAAAAAACTGAAATTCTCCTACAAGAGTGGACCTGATAATGTTCTTAGCTGTGTTCTAGTTAAGTGTGCTGAAGCCTTCGTGTTTTCTCTTACATTATTGTACAACCTTTCAATTAAAGTTGGAAAGTTCCCTGAAATGTGGAAGAATTCTTATATTATTCCGTTGTTTCCGTTGGTACCAAAACTGACATTAAAAATTACAGAGGAATCGCTAAACTGAGTATTATACCGAAACTCTTTGAAAAATTAATTACAAGTAACTTGTGCCTCCAGGTGTCAACATGGTTTTCGTAAAGGCTGCTCAACCGTAAACAACCTCATACAATTTACAACTTTGGTAAATCGTGGTTTTGTCAATAAAAAACAAACTGGGAGGTTATTCTGAACTGCGATGCGAAAGGAATTGCTTTCGCATTTCAATGTAAATAGCATACAAATGCGTTCAGTTTTTCATTCGCATCGCAATTCAGAATAAGCCTCCTGATGTAGTCTACACAGATTTCAGTAAAGCATTTGATAAAGTTAACCACAAACTTCTATTGAATAAACTGCATTATATGGGTTCACACGTGGCTGTTTAAATTGGATTTGTTCATACCTTACTAATAGGAAACAAAATGTTCTATTCAAAAGTACTATATCTAAACCGATGCCCGTTACGTCTGGTGTTCCCTAGGGAAGCCATCTGGGACCCCTATTATTTTCACTATTTATCAATGACTTACCTACAGTTATCAAAAACTCATTCATTATTATGTATACTGATGACGTAAAAATATTCTTTACCTACAATATCTTTGATGATCATAAGTTTCTTCAAGCTGACTTAAACTCTTTGTACTCTTGGTGTAAAATGAATTTAATGACATTGAATCCAAAAAAAATGCAAGTATATGTGTTTCTTTCGAAGGAGCCATTTCAGTGTTAAATATTTTTTGGGCGGTTATGAGTTGGAAAATGTCTGCACTTTCACTGATCTTGGAATTTTGCTGGATCCAAAACTGAATTTTATTCAACATATATCTCTAACTGTTAGAAAAGCAGGAAGATCCTTACGTTACTAAGCAGCTTTTCACATCGCTTGTTCGTCCCATTTTGGAATATGGGTCAATAATATAGGATCCAACATATAAAGTTTACATCAACGCAATTGAATCTGTACAAAAACAATTTTTAATATTTTGTCTTCGAAGATTGCAATGGAATCCACTTTGTTTTCCTTCGTATAAAGCTAGACGCCAGTCTTATTAAGTTACCATCCCTAAGTAGTCGAAGATCTATGTTAAACACTTTATTTATTTTAAGTATAATTAACGGTAAAACCTGCTCTGAATTTATCATTTTGTGTTCCTCAACGTCCTACTGGTTTCTTTTGTTTACTTGATGTTAAATTTTTAAGAACAAATTACGCTAATTCTGAACTCTTTATTAGATGCTGTAAGGACGTAAGCTATATTATTATGTTGATTTTTCTTTTGTTTGCATTAAATAACAGCCAATAATTTATATTTTCTTTGAAATATAATATGTATATATGTATATGCATGTATTTAAATAGTCTATAAGAATTTTAAATTCATAGACTTTAAAATAAATAAATAAATAAATAAAAAAAAGTTCAATAAAAAGTATTTTTCATTAGGGGACAACACAAAAATAGCGACCAGGTGGATATTTTTATAAAATTTATGGAGCAGCACCAATACTTGGCAAGAGGTTTTGCAAAGGGTGATAAGGAGTATTGTGAGCAGTTGTGGGCAGAACTTGCTATGCAACTGAATGCTTCCGGGCCACCATCTAAGGATGTACTAGCCTAGAAAAAAAATATTTAACTTAAAATTAAAATGATAGCAATCATTTTTATATAAATACATTTGTGAGTGTAAAGCTTTGAATGGCTCACAATAAAGCAGAATGTGGTAAAACAGGTGGTGGACGTTTCAATAAATATATATTATCCCCAACTGATGAGCAGGTAGCAGTTATATGCGGTATGTACGCTTCAGTGGAAGAAATAAGAGACGCGAAAAGTTTTGGTATGCCATGTAACGAAAAGAGCACCACAACTAAAAAGATTACACCAAAGATTCATCTTTGCACACTTCCGAAACCTGCGATGAAATTATTGACGAGCAAACTTTGGTCTCGCCTTCATCTTCTCCAGTACAATTATACCAAAACGAAGACACAGTTTCTATTCCCATAACATCATCAACACCAACTTGAGTTAGCAGCCGCAAACGAAAAAGGTATGTTGCTGATGTTAGAGATGTTATGGAAATGGAAGCCGAGTATTTTTCGAAAATTGCAAAAAACTTGGACAGTATAAAAAGTGAGATTAAAGAAAATAGGAATTACTTAACCCTAAATAGATAATCATATTCTGACATACGTTAAAGATAATCATGCGTAAAATTTACGCATACTTTTCAAAGAGCATATTTTCAATATTTTCAAATTAATTTAGAATCGACTTATGTAAATTCTATATCTGCATATAAATGAATCAAAAATATCAACAGCTTAAATATATTTAGAAATGTTTATTATGGGAAAACAACAACATTAAAACTTCATAAGTAGTCAACTAAACAAAGAAATCATATTTGTTAGAAAATTTATATGTAATCAAACGTCATTTTGACTCATATAGCGCGTATATATCAAAATGGGTTATACATATGTACCGCAGCGTTGTATGTGCCTCACGAAAGATCTGCACAACGACTGGGATGTCCAAAGGGCGCAGCGATGAATTCGCGCTATTTAAAAAGAAATTGCAACATTTTGGAAGGGAATGAAGGAAGGGTTAAAAGAAATATCAAAAAATATAAGAGAAATGAAAAAGATTAAAGAAAAAGACAGGAAAGAGTTGACCAGTCATAACTGTGCCATGGAAAAAGTGCTCGGACCAAAAACGAACTTAAATTGAAATTATTGGAGCTGGAGCGATTAACCATATAGTCCTTAGTATTTGATACTTAAAAATTTATGATCTCTTCAATATGTTATTATTATTCTGGATAAACATACTTACCAAGGTACCTGTCTGTACACACTATTACTATATGAACATATTAGTACATATACGAGGTCTGATCAAAAAAGAACCGTTATTTTCAAATTTCGTGAGTTACGTATGTTCGATTATCGCATTTTTTTCTGTTATGCTGGTACACATGTCTGTTGTATATGTTGGCAATATCAGCCATTTTGGATTGTCAGTTTGTTTTTGACAGATAAAAAGGTTAGTAGTGTTTTGGTTTAAAATATGTTTGTAATTTTTAAAACTTTACTTCTTCAGAATATTCCTTTGCCTGAGAGGTCAGATAAAGCTTAGAAAAATAGTTGCTCTCTGTGCTTTTCTAGATCATCATTCGGTTAAAATTTCTGACATATTTTCTAGGTCTCTTTAATTTTAAAATGTTTATTTTTTATTCTTTGAGGAGATTTCTGTGTTTTTGCTTGTACTAATGCATAAGCAGAATTTGTTTTTCGCTTCGACATATTCGCAATCTAAAAATTTTGAGGAGTACTTAATCTCTACTTTAAAATGTTCTAATTCTTTCTCGATTTCATCCATATCTACAGTTGGAATGACCTCCGCTTATAATTGTTCAACAATATATGAGCTTGAAAAATTATTTTCGCATATTTAAAAATTTGTATACAAATCCTTCTCACGAATTTGACATTTCTCCCTCCAAATTTGACCTAGTTTTATATCTGGTGAAGGAAAATCAAGTATCTTTAGGCCCTTGCAATGCGTTTTCGATTTTTAGCATATTTTAATGCAAACCACATTTATTGCTTTATTTTTAATTTTTTATTCACAAATTCTCGACGCACAGGACGTAGTGTTCCACTGCAATTTTGAAACTTAAATATTTTATGAAACGCTTCATAACAAAGGAAAATGCTGTACAAGTTTCGTCTTTACATACATACATATGTACTAAATTTAAACTTTTTCTTTATATGCACATATGCAGGAATTTTTCCACGCCTATCGTTTCCGGACATTATATAACAACAAAATTATTTATCTAAAATTTTGTACAGTTTAAAAATATTACTGCTTTTTGTTTGTTATGTGGTGAAGTATGTCTATATGCCTGCATTTCATTTGTTCTTACACCAAATTATCAGTAGACTTTACCCTAATTCCAAAATAATAAAACCTCTCACCTTATACATAAACTCGCAAAAATTAATTGAAAATTACACAAGCAAAATTTGAAATTTCTGAAAACACAACAAACAAGTTTTATTCGATACATATAAATCTATTTGAATAATATGGTTTTGCTTGTGTAATTCTCTATTCATTTTTGGGAGTTTATGTACAAGCTGAGAGGTTTTGTTATTTTGGAATTAGTTTAAGGCTACTGATGATTTAGTGTAAGAACCAATGAAATGCAGGTATATAGACATACTTGACCACATAACAAACAAAAAGCACTAAATTAATTGAGACAATATGTCGAATAGAAGATTTTAAAACGGTTTAAAAATATTATTTTAAGTCAAGAAGAAACGACATTACAATAGAACTAAGTTTGTTAAATGTTTATTTTAAAAATTTTCATTCTCCTTTTTTTAAATTCAAAAGAATATATAAAATAATATTTGAAATAAAAGCGTGCATTTTATTTTGTTTCCATTGTACGGCCAATGGGAATTTTTATAACAGTGGTATTGAGCTAAAAAGGTCTAAATTAATGTAAAATAAAATAAAAGAATTTATGTATTTTATTTCATATTCCTCAACGTTCGTAAAATATTTGTTGAGTTTTTCAGGGAATGGGAAATCTGTTTAATTGCCAAAAAACTTTTAATTAATTTTTGTTATGTTATATAAACTTACAAAAATGTGTAATAATTTTAAGGATTAAAAAAAAATTTTTTTTACAAAGAAAAATTTTTTTTGTTAAAAAAATTAAAAATTGTTTTAATGAAAAAAAGACGGCTTTGAGATTAATCACAGTTTTACTTTATTGCTAATTTGTGTTTTAGTTCACATTAATCTAGACCTTATTACCTCAATACAACAGGTGTAGCGTACATGCTTCGACATAAAATTATGAACCTTATATGTTTAATAATATCTATAAAAAATATTATTATTTTAATATCCTATGTTTTTAATGAAATTTATTTTTGATGGTTAAACGATTATATAATTATAATTATGACAATATGTCAAATAAAAAATTTAATAACAGTTCAATTTAGATTTTACTTTTCATTTTGCCTTAGGCGTAGAAAAATAAAACAGATTCATATCGAATATAATTTATTTGTTGGGTTGATGTTGTATGAGTTTCAAAGCTTGCTATTCTTATTCTGCTGTGATTTTTGAAAATAATTTGTAATTGTTTGGGAGTGTGAACTTACTACGATCAAAATAGAACTATGCATTTTAAATGTCATCCTTAAAATACTTCCTGTTCAATATACAAGATCGCTCTCTTGTATTTGTAACCTAAGTAAAAGTACACGTTTCTTGTAACAAATTAATAAAAAATAATTGAATTGTTTTGAATTAAAGACTTGGGGTTTTTATTTATCATCCAAACCATAACAGAAATTGACGACGAGGATTAAGGAAGTGCAGGTATAAAAATTTATTGCAAATTTTAAGAAGATAATAAAATTACACCTTGGCGAAACCGACATTTTGTTTCTTTGAACAACATATTACGGCATTGTAATGACAGAAACGAAGATTCAGGAATTATTACAACTGCAAAGCAAATTGCTTCAAATGCTTACAGAGGGCCGAACTGAAAAAAGCCAAGAAACTCTAATGGAAAAGTTCGCCCGCAGCATAGCTGAGTTCGTTTATGATCCACAAAATAATTTAACGTTTGATGTATGGTACTCCCGACACGAAGATGTATTTACTGTGGACGGAAAAGATTTCGATGATGCAGCCCGTGTACGGTTGTTGATGAGGAAGATGAATTCTGTAGCATACGGAAAATACGCAACGTATGTCTTGCCTAAAAACCCTACACACATATCCTTTTCAGAAACAATCAAACTTCTGCAAAATATGTTTGGTTCAAGATAATCTATTTTTAGCCTTAGGTACAAATGTTTGCAGCTAGAAAAATAACCCCAAGAAGATATCGTTATGCAGCTCGTGTAAATGAATGCTGTGAAAAATCTAAACTGGCAGATATGACAGCTGATCAGATAAAGTGTCTAATTTTCGTAATGGGTTTGAGGTGCAAACAAGATACAGAAATGCGTACAAGACTACTAGCTGGGTTGGAAGATGAGGCGGAGCAAAAGTTGAACAAGTTAGTTAGAAATAAAATCGTGAATGCTGTTAGACATCCGAATGTAAACAATGTAAATGGTAAGAGGAACGTTAAGCCACAACCTAAGGCGAAAAAGATACCAAAATCGCCTTGCTGGAATTGTGGTGCAATGCATTACGCAGAGCACAGTGAATTCAAAAACCATAAATGCACTCAATGTAAACGTATGGGTCACAAGGAAAGTTATTGCAGCTCACAGAAAAATAAACCGCACAAGGGAGCATTCTATGGCGGTAGAAAGAAAAACCATCAAGGTGATAATCGACCTGCAAGCAACCAATTACAGGTAAATAGTGTTAACATATTGCAAATATGTTGAAGTTGTTATTAAACCAACAACTCCAATGACTGTCAGTGAAAGGAAAACTTTCAAACTCCAGATTGATTCCGCCTCAGACGTAACTATAATTGGCAAGCAAAATTGGCTTGACTTGGGCAGTCCATGTTCGCAGCTCCAACATAGTCACGCTATCAGTGCGTCACATGGAAAAATTCGTTTTATAGCAGAGTTCCCTTGTGAACTTCAGCTCAATGGGGAAGTACAACAAATGAGAATTGTTGTAGTGGATATTGACTCCCTAAATGTACTAGGTACAGATGCACTTGATATATTTGGTATATGGGACAAGCCATTGAATAGCATATGTTGCCAAGTCGAATGTTTAGTGCAAGAAAAGGTGGAAGCTGTAATGGCAGAAATTAAACAGCGGTATGCTGATGTTCTTAATGAAATAAAAACAGTGGCGTTTGCAGTACAACCTTTGATAGAAGATGCGTTTAACAGGTTGCAGCAATTAGGCATCATAACACCATAGCTGCTAGAAAGGCATCAGGGGAAGTTAGAATTTGTGGAGACTACTCATCGGGTTTAAATGCAGTGTTGGAACTTCACGAGTGCCCTTTGCATACAGCAGAAGATATTTATGCGAAGATTGCTAATAGTCACTGTTTCACCCACATTGATTTGTCGGATGCTTATTTGCAGACGGAGGTGACAAGATAAGCAGCCAAATTACTAACCATTAATACCCATAAGGGTTTAGTTACTTTCAACAGATTGGCACCAGGAGTCCAAAGTGCACCTTCCGCGTTCCAACAAATAATAGATACCATGTTAGCAGACATTGACGATACGGCAGCGTACATAGTCAATATAATTATCGGTCGTGCAACATGGGAAAAACATGTACAAAATCTATTCAAAGTCCTGCAGTGGTTACGAGAATATAATTTTCATATTAAAATGGGAAACGCAAATTTTTCGTAACAGAGGTGAAATGTTTGGGAAACAGTGTCACAATCAGGAATACGACCAGATCCAGAGAAGATCAAATGCCACCGCCGAAGAACTACTATGGTAAGTTTGTGGGCAACATGATCAATTTAAGGGCACCTTTAGACAAATTGCTGCATCACAATGTGAAGTTTGAGTGAACAGCAGAATGTAAGCGAGCATTTGAAAATTTAAAAGTATTTTAAATTCTGATTTGCTATTGACGCATTATAATCCGAGTCTACCCTTGAAAGAAGCAGCAGATGCATCAGGTAAGGGCGTTGGAGCTATCATTTGTCAAATTATGCCTGATAACACAGATAACCATTATCGCACACGCAGCTTGTACTTTAATACCCGTAGAACAAAAATACTCTCAGATAGAGAAGGAAGCGCTTGCGTTAATTTTTGCAGTGAAAAAGTTCCATCGATACATATTTGGAAGAAAATTCATTTTATGGACTGATCACAAACCTTTACTTTCTATCTTTGGCAGTAAAAAAAGTATCCCAGTACATACTGCAAACCGATTGCAAAGGTGGGCACTCACTTATGATTTTGAGTTGCAGTACGTAAATACAAAAGATTTTGGATGTGTGGACACTCTATCGAGATTAATAAATCCTGTTCCTCAACTGGAACAGGATATGACCTCAATCCTGAAAGATCAAATTAGCGGTTTTCCAGTTACGGTTAAGATGGTACAACAAACTACAAACAAATGTGAGCAGTTGCAAAAAGTTATCAAAGCCCTAAATTCAATATGGGAAACAGCCGTTAAAGATTCACTACTCCCATATTATAGGCGCAGAGATTCGTTGAGTGTAGTAAACGGTTGTATACTTTACGGAGAGCGTGTCATCATACCAACCCATCTACGAAATCGTGTGTTGCATCAGTTACATAGAGGTCATCCAGGCAAAGAAAGGATGAAATCTGTGCCCAGAAGTCATGTATTTTGGCCTGGCATAGATGAAGAAATCACAGAGTTTGTAAGAAATTGTCTGCCGTGCGCGTTAGCAGGAAGATCACCAGGAAAATCTACACCCCAGCCTTGGCCTCCAGCAACAAAGCCGATGGAAAGATTGCACGTGGATATAGCGGGACCTTGTGATGGAGTGTACTACTTAGTGATGGTTGATGCTTATTCCAAATGGCCGGAGATATTTGGCATCGGGAATATATCCTCAGCAGCAGTGATTGAGAAAGTAGACGAGACGTTTGCCAGATACGGGAATTGTGATACCATCGTGTCTGACAACGGCACATAATTTGTGAGTGCTCAATTTCAAGAATTTTTGAGGAAGAGAGGAGTAAAGCATGCTCGCACTGCCCCTTATCATCCACAGTCAAATGGACAGGCAGAGAGGTTTGTAGATACCCTTAAGAGAGCACTAGCAAAACTCAAAAATGAGGGGACGAGTGTTACGAACTTGCAAACATTTCTACAAACATACAGATCTACGCCAAATCCAAATGTTCCAAATTTCAATACACCAGCAGAAGCATTTCTCAATCGCAAAATAAAAACATCTTTAGATTTGCTGAACCCGTTGTATCAACATGAACAACAAAATACAAACTCAGAAAACCACAGTGGACATGAAAAGAAGCTAAGAAAACTGGAAGCAGGTGACATAGCTCGAGTATATTCACAAAATTCCAGACGTTGGGTCCCTGGCACCGTTATTGAGCGAGTTGGAAGCGTCAATTACAACATATTGCTCACCAAAAATCGAAGATTAATACGATCACACATAAACCGGATAAAGCGCAGATATGAAAACGAAGACGAAGATGGCTCAACGCGTCTTCTATACGACAGTTCTGATCTCTACAATTTATCTCATCGTTAAGCTATGTATAGACGATTGTCAGATATAACAATATTGGCAGAAAATTTGTCAGAAAATGTCTAGCAATCGTGTGAACTTACAATTATTGTCTTGCAACGTTGTCAGAAAAACCATTGTCAGTACATTGTAAGATAATAATATTGTAAGGCATCTGCCAATCGTCTGCACAATCTATTTTACCATTGTCAGATGATTGTCAGACATTGTAAGGCTATTTTTTATTGGCAGAAGTTTTCAAAGTACTTCGTCTGAGAATGGCACCATTGTCAGAGAATTTTTCAATGTATTTTCATATATATTGAAAAGCAAAAGTTGAAAACAAAACAAAACATTGAAGAAACAAATAATAATAAAGAAATAATTTCCTATAACATGTGATTTAATATGGCTACAAAAGCAATATATTCACATACATATCTTCAAATATATGTATAGAATATACGGGTCCGCCAAATAACTTTTTTGTTTGAAAATGCTATAAAAAAACTACTGAATATTTTCTTAAATTTCTTTTGTTATTTGAAGGTACAATCCTTCCGGTTAATAATGGAAAATAATTTCATTCAAATGGCTGCCTCGGCTGGCCATGCCGTAGCCTACACGATGGGTCCAATTTTTAAGCACATTATCGATTGTGTGCAGCTGTATTTCACCAATGGCTTCTCGAATATTGTCCTTCAAAGCGTCAATTGTCCCTGGCTTGACGGCGTAACACTTATCTTTGACGGCACCCCACAAATAATAGTCCAACGGTGTCAAATCGCAGATCCGAGGTGGCCAAACGACATCAGCTCTGCGGCTGATAATGCGATCTTCAAAAACAGGGCGCAAAACATCGAGTGTAGCTTCGGCTGTGTGGTACGTAGCGCCGTCCTGTTGAAACCAAATGTTGCCAATATCCTCCTCTTCAATTTTTGTGAACAACAATTCGTTCAACATGGCCCGATAACGATCGCCATTGACTGTAACGGCCACTCCTTCCTCATTTTCGAAGAAAAATGGCCCAATTATGCCTCTGGACCGCACCAAAAAGTGACTAGTTTTGGGTGCGTCGGCTTTTCAATGTATGCCTGGGGGTATTCTGTGCCCCAAATGCGACAATTTTGCTTGTTTACATACCCGCCAAGATCAAATTGAGCTTCCTCTGAAAAGAGGATTTTTTGGCAAAATCGGCATCTTCTGTAAGTCGATCGCAGGCCCACTTTCAATTTGATTTTGTATTGGCTCTCTCATGTCCTCTTAAAGTAGGCAATAAAATGTACTAGTATAGATGTTCTCTGAGAGAATCTGACAACAGTGTAAACTGACAATTTCTGTTGGTAGATACATTTATTGTCTTACAACTGTCTGACAATGAAATTGTAAGGTTTTCTTACAATTGTGTAAACTGACAATTTACCATATTAAAACAATTTTTCATTCTCAGTATATTGTCAGCACATTGTCAGGTCTTACAATATTGTTAAATCTGACAATCGTCTGTACATAGCTTAACTCCTATGAGGTTGCTAGGGATGACAGCAGTGATAGTGAAGCAGCTGTACAGCCAGAAGTAGATAGCAGTGAAGATGCGTCCCAGCCAGTGGTAGAAATAAATCCATGTCTACACCGAAAGGTACAGAGACCTGCATGGATGAGTGACTATGTCATTTCTTAGGAAGGGGAGGTGTTGTGGGAGTGTGTACCTACTACGATCAAAATACAACTATGCATTTTAAATGTCATCCTCAAAATACTTACTTCCTGTTCAATATAAAAGATCGCTCTCTTGTATTTGTAACCTAAGTAAAAGTACACGTTTCTTATAACAAATTAAGTATGGTTAAAGTCTACTGATGATTTGGTAAAGCACCAATGAAATGCGTCTATATGCATTTCATTGCTTAACCATCAACAAATAAATTTCATTAAAAATATAATTATGAAAATATGTCAAATAAAAAATTTAATTAATATCTTATGATTAAAAATGCAGCATTTTAAACACTAATGTTTATTTCTTTTCTAAAAAAGAATGCTACATATTTTACAAAATGGCATTTGGATATAGTGAATTTGTTAGAAATGAATCTAAAATCTCTTACGAAAAATTACTTGTATTGTAAAAATGCGCCAAATTGTAGTTTTTTTAGGAGAACAGTTAAAAAATTTTAAATTTTTTTCGGAAAAGAAATCGCCATAAAGCCTAGTATTCTGTTTCAAATTTCATGTGAAATTCTGACAGAACCCATACAAAAAATATTCAATCGAAATATTTGTGGAAAAATGTTGCTAGACTAGTACTCTGTTTTAATTATGAAAAACATGTGAAATAACATGTATGTTATTTATTTCGAACGAAAAAAAAAAAATTTCTCATTGAAAATAGAAAACATAATTTCAATTAAAAAGGAAAAAAACTGAAACTGAAATAAGTCATGTTGCGCAACATATTCCACAAATTCAAACAGAGTACTAGGCTTAAGAGACAATGTTTACGATTAAATTAGTTTTTAATTTTGCTGGTTCAGTGCAGCCCAGTTTTTAACTTCAAAATTAAGTGCTATTTAAACTTAAAGTGTATTTAAATACAAAATTTTGTTTTTCACTTCGAATTTAAATAAGATTTAAATGGCCCACATTGTACATTTAAATTCAATTTAAGTTTTTCATACAACCATGTGTTTTTCATTGTTTGTTTACATTCAACAACCTGAAAATTGGTACAGCAGCTGTCCATTGGAACAAAACTTCGGCAAAAAGGTTCTTGTATTGGATCATTTTCAGTATTTTTCTTACTATTTATTTGTGCTACCATACTTTTATCACAATTAAATACCAAAATTAATTTTAGACTGAAAAACTGAAAGTGTATTTAAACACAACTTAAGTTTATGGAAAAATTAACTAATTTTGTACTTAAATACGAAGTCAAAAACTGGGGGTTATTCTACAATTTCGCATAAAAGCTTAGAAATTATCAAGACAAATAAGCTTTTCTATACAAAAGTTCATACTATATAATTTTCTAAAGCTTGTTCTACAATTGTAAGAATAAGCTTATAGTAACCATGCTAGAGCTGCAAAAGTATCGATGGTACTATCGATACTTTTGCTAGTTTAGTTTTAAGTGGACTATAGATGTTTTCTATTCGATAGCGATACTATCGAGAAAAATCATGTTATCATGACGACGGCTTTGAAATAAAAAATACATCATTCAAATTTTGCACCCTGTAAGCTTTTGTAATAATTAAAACTATGATAAACATACATTTAAAATCAGGGTTCCAAATATTCATTCATTTATCAGTCATATTCGTGAACAAGAATAGCTATATTTTTTTGTTCTATTCGTGTATGGCAAAACAAAAAATATTTTGCTTTATTCGTTCTTGTATGAGAGTACTTGAATTGTATTTTTATTTATATACATGAATGTAAACATAAGCAAGAATTTCTGTTCATACATATATGATGAGAGCATTAAATGTTATTTTGCATTACCACTGAAAAAAGAAGAGTAAATAAATTCTATCAAGCTGGATGTACATGAATAACAGAATTTAAGTCGAAAATATTCACGAACAAAAATTTCTACATTGTTTAATGTACATGAATAACAGAATTTAATTTAAATATGTTCGCGAATAAAAAATTCTACAGCTTTGAAATTTAAAATGAACATGGAAATGATAGTGTGTTTAATGTAGATGTGTAACAGTTTTTTATAAACGTACAGCATGCATATGGAAATGAATAAAATAATAACACGTGTAATCTTACTTTGTGCAATTGTAGAATAATGATATGTTGAATTATAGTAAAATTTTGGTTTTGGTATTTTAGTTACATGTCGAATGCGCTAATTTAGCTGCAGGGTTTAATACATTGAAACGATTCAACGTCCATTGGCAATAGGAGAACTTTATAGTATTATATACATATGTATATTAAAATTAATATTACATTTTAAAATTTAACTTTCTTAGTAAAATCTTATCATGACCATGGGCAGTGCAACGTACCTTATATTATTATAAATTATTGCTATGACTTATAAATATCTTTATATTAAAGTCTAATACAATATATTTTTTGTAAATATATATTGTAAATTAGTACGAGTATTTTAATAAAAGCATGTTGCAATTGTACAGATATTGACAAAGAGCACTTCAATTGATGCCTAGAGTTTTTTTTCGGAAGTTGTAACTTGCCGTTACAAATACCCTCACCCAGTACCACCAGTAAAGAATGCTGTGTAGTGTATTTGTAGTATGTACGGGCAATAAAACACATTGCTTAGCAATACTGCATACACAAGAACAAATACACTTATCTAATATCACAACCAGCACAAAACAAGTAGCACAAGAAAACACATGCACGCACATACATAACAACAAACAAGCAAATTTAGGTAAACAAAACATAACTGCTAATAATTCTCATTGGCTTCATATGATACCAACGATAAGTAGACAAGGTTTGCACACAATCGGGGAGCAATTAACGATATGGCACGAACCATAATTACAAGAAGAATATTCTTGAATTGTCGACCGAGAGCTTTACCGATTCTTGTTCAAGTACTAATATATAACCAAATTAACCGCTAGTTTTGCCGATTACAAGCCTCCGAATACTCTTGTAATCGTACTAATCCGTAGCCGAGATCAAGCCTCCGAATACTCTTGAGTTCGTAGTTTTGCCGATTACAAGCCTCCGAATACTCTTGTAGTCGTATAATCCGTAGCCGAGCTCATGCCTCCGAATACTCTTGAGTTCGTAGTTTTGCCGATTACAAGCCTCCGAATACTCTTGTAGTCGTACTAACCCGTAGCCGAGCTCAAGCCTCCGAATACTCTTGAGTTTGTAGTTTTGCCGATTACAAGCCTCCGAATACTCTTGTAGTCGTACTAACCCGTAGCCGAGCCCAAGCCTCCGAATACTCTTGAGCTCGTAGTTTTGCCAATTACTAACCCAAATACAACTTAATATTACCTGTCTTACTCCATTAGGACCCCGAACCGAAGACGAGCATTATCAGCCTAAGTACCAGAGCGGTCTCGCAGAGGAACCAGCGCAGCCCTGATAACTGCAATTTAACCCACTAGCTTTAAGATAATCTAAGCAGTTAAGTTTCGTTTCAATAAACATTTTATTCTGAATATAAACACCACCTAAAATATTCGTGTCTTCATTTGAAAGGAAGTAGACCTTTGATACGAACCTGGAGTGACTGAGTCATACCTCAGCTGGAAAAATAAACTACGTTACAAAGTTAAAAAATTTAATGTCTTGTTGAACTAAATTATTAACTCACTTATTATTTATTGAAATATATTTTAGATTATAAGTATGCATTTAGAATAAATTGTTTAGAAATTATCATATGCATACATGAAGGGATGTGTATATACTTATGTGTGTACTTATGGATGGATGTGTACTTAAAGGATATGATAGCATTTAACACATACATACATATGAATAAATACAAAGTCACATAAAATATTCAATATATATTATGTACATGCATATGTATGCAGGTATAAATGTTATTTGGCCTGCCCTTTCGTAGTGTTTTAACAAAATATTTTTATGACACCTAATTATATATCAATTAGGGTAAATCACAGAAATAACGGAAAAACCGTGAAACAACTGACAAAACATTACCCATAAGATCATTCTCAGAGACGAACACATAAGTTTCGAAATAACGGTTTTTTTATTTTCTACTTCTGAGGAACTGATAAAAGGAATTGTGATCAGACCAATTTTTACTTATGCATCACTTGTTCGGTGGAGGGCTGCGGACAAGAGTACATATCTCTCTATACGTGGCAAGGTACAGAGGCTAGCATGTCTTGCTATGACTGGCGCAATGAGATCAGCCCCTCGGTCCAGTCTGGAGACAATGCTTGATTTAGCTCCCCTTGAGGTATACATCAAGTACATATCTGCTAGATCTGCCCTCAGGCTCATGGAGTCAGGTACGGGACATGGCATTATCCTACAAAAGGTAGGAGTTCAGGTCCTGGGGAGACGGACTGATTATATGACTCCGGTCATGTGCTTCGACAAATCCTTCTCAGTCGCATTCCCGGAGAGGAAGGACTGGATGGAAAACTCCGCGACTCGTAGTGATGCGACCTTAGTTTTTACGGACGGCTCGAAGATGGACACTGGCACTGGTTCGGGGGTATATTCCGAGGATATTGGCCTTTCGGTATCGCTCAGGCTGCCCGATACCTCGACAGTTTTCCAAGCAGAGATTTATGCCATTACCGAGGCAGCATTAAGGATTGATGGACTCAATTTAGAGGCAAGAAATATTGACATTTGTGTGGATAGTTTGGCAGCAATTAGAGCCCTGGACGCGGAAATAATAAAGTCGAGATGAATGCGCAAGAGCGGGTCCGGCCTTGGATGAAAAAGTATCGCGTAAAGATGTTGACATTCCATCAGTTGAGCTGCTGAACAAATTTCAGGAGTGGGCAAGGAGGGAGGTGACAAGCAGGGGGTCAAGTATTACCACCTGTAGGGTCTCCAAAACTCTATGGCCCTCGCTTAGAAGAGCTAGGACTAAACAACTTCTGATTTTTGGGAAAAAGTCGTTGGCACTCCTGGTAGGAGACTTGACGGGGCACTGTGCAATTGGGCACATGTCGGAGCGTTTGGGCTTTCCCCATGACGGCCGCTGCAAGAGCTGTTTCGATGAAGAAGAAGAGGAGTCAGTACAGCATTTCCTTTATCACTGTCCGGCACTGCAGGAGCGCAGGCTTAGACATCTAGGCTCTCGTTTCCTGCGAGATCTGAACTGCCTCAGGAATGCACCGCTGGCTGCCCTGGCGGAATTTTGAAGTTCTGGGTAGTTATCAGGAACCACCACTTCGTCTTGAAAGGAGTGTGTAGGGTATAGTCCTGTGGGCATCACAATGGGCCCTATTATGGCGTCCGAGTGTTTTTTCTCGCTTACTGCGGGCGGCCCTTTTAAGCTAACCTAACCTAAAGTAAAAAAAAATTTAAAATGTAATATCAATTTTAATATACATATGTATATAATACTATAAAGTTGTCCTACTGCCAATGGACGTTGAATCGTTTCAATGTATTAAACCCTGCAACTAAATTAGCGCATTCAACATGTAACCAAAATACCAAAACCAAAATTTTGCTATAATTCAACATATCATTATTCTACAAATGCACAAAGTAAGATTACACGTGCTATTATTTTATTCATTTCCATATGCATGCTGCACGTTTATCAAAATCAGTTACACATCTACATTCAGCACACTATCATTCCATGTTCATGTACATATTAAATAAAATTTTTTTTATACATGTACATTCCAACGCTGCACAGTGGGTTGAAATACATAGGTTTTGAGCATCAATTCAGGGAAGCTCTGTTAGGATATTTTTCCATTACCTTTCACCTAATACCAATACAGTTTGATAAAACAAAGCATTTTTAAGTATGTTTCAGTGCAGTTTTATTACAAATAAGGAAATTTAAGTTAAAATATAGATAGCATATGAAAACCTAAAAATAATTATTTTCGGGATCATGATCATTATCATAATCATCATTTTCATCAGACAAAATGTTTGTTTGGATCTGGAGGTTTGCCTGCTCTGGCAAACTTTGAACCGTCTTTGGAGGCAACTTCCGCATGCTCGAAATAATTGTGTCAGAGATTATTAAGAATAAATTAAAAACATCTTTAAGGGATTTTTCGCGATTGGACTTTTGTGAAAGAAACTCTATATTTCTTAAAATCGTTAATTCGAGCTTTTTGCGCTTCTTCCGATAATAGTCCAATGGCTAAGGGAGCATTAGTAATAATTTCGGCACCGTGTATTAGGTATTTGTGCAAATTGGGTGGCATATTATACCATGGATATTTTTCAACAAAGAGTCTGACCGTATTGTGTGCAATTATTTTAAATTTTTCACTTTGGATTTCATTGCCGCTTGATACTACTATAAGCAAAATGTGAATTTTTTTATTAAGTTCAAATCTATTTTTGTTATTTCGGCAGATTTTTCTGCGTTTTGGAAAAAACGTCTTGCCAGGATTAGTTTAGTCAACGATTAAACCCATACCCACTCTATATTGTTTCTGAATTTCTAATTTTGTTTCAGCAACGATTTTTTCCAAATCACTTCTAGCCTGCCACTTTCTTTAAAGAAATTTTATATGCAATATGCAAAAGACATTTAAAGAATCTGATCCAGCCATAAAAAACAGATATACCGAATCTTAAATATTCTGTTTTCACAGGCCTTTTAATTATGGCATCTACACTTTTGTGTTGACGTGTTGGTATATCAGCGCAACGACACTTTTTGTAAACAAATGCATAAGTTCTAAAATGCACAAAAATGCAGTCTACATTATTGCAACATATTAGATATTTATTTATTCTGTAATATAAATCACAAATGTCGACGCGAACGTACACGAATAATAACTATGTATATGTCTACTTAAACTATGAAAATTTAAATTTTTTTTGGACTTCTAATATAAATCACAAAAACAACAACACTTCGACACCAAATTTTTTACACAAACTTTACCATGATATTCGCAGAACTACCTGAACTTGATGGTTCCATTGTTAAATTAGTCACTTTTTCAATAACTGTAAAAAATAAAATTTTTAACAAAGTAAATTTTCAGTTTTTCTGTCTTAAAAAAAAAATTCAGAAAAGTTTGATTTTGATCTCTCACTGCAAACACACCAGAGCACTTCAGATATTTTTTCAGCTAGTGATGTAGAATTTTATAGGCTGTAAGCAACTGCAATAAGTTTTGACGATACTTTAAATTTTATTTTTGAATTAATCCTCGAAAACTGAGTATTTCAACCCAGTGTGCGCTGTAGAATTTTTCATTCGCGAACATTTTTAAATTAAATTCTGTTATGAAATTTTTATTTGACATATTGTTGTCACAATACTATTTTAAATGAATTTTATTTGTTGGTAGTCAAGCAATGTCTATATGCATTTCATTGGTAGAAAAATAAAATAGATTCATATCGAATATAATTTATTTGTTGGGTTAGTTTTGTATGAGTTTCAAGGCCTACTATGCTTATTCTGTTGTGATTTTTGAAAATATTTTGTAATTTACAAATTGAAAATAGTTTGTAATTTTCTAAACTGTGGTTAAAGTCTACTGATGATTTGGTAAAGCACCAATGAAACGCATATAGACATTGCTTTACCACCAACAAATAAAATTCATTTAAATTATATTTTGTTATTCATGTACATTAAACGCTGTAGAAATTTATGTTCGTGAATATTTTCAACACAAATTCTGTTATTCATGTACAATGTGGAGGAAAAGTAACCTTCCGATGTTTTTTGGCTGTAATTTAAAAAAAAAATTAAAAACTTTGATTCTTCTTGTGGATTATTTTTATTTGGTCTTTTAATTTTTTTACATCAAGTCGAGAATATGATGTCATGTAAATGGCCGCCGCCACAGTTGATTGTCATTTGAACCCTTTTTATGGCATTTTCCACCACTTTGGCCAAAACTTCCGGCGATAGGTCCTCACATTGTTGACGGATATTGTCTTTAAGAGCTGCAAGAGTCTGAGGCTTGTTGACATAAACCCGCGACTTCAAAAAGCCCCACAAAAAGAAGTCTGCAGCGGTCAAATCAGGCGATCTTGCTGGCCAGTGCAAATCGCCAAAACGGGAGATTAGGCGCCTGGGAAATGCATCCTTCAGCATATCGGTTGTGGCACGTGCAGTGTATGCCGTTGCACCGTCCTGTTGGAACCACATGTTTTCCAATCCCAATTCATCAAGTTGCAGCAAAAAGAACTCGTTGATCATTGCTCTGTAGCACTCACCATTCACAGTAAGCGTTTGGCCCGCGACGTCTTCGAAGAAAAAAGGTCCGATGACTCCTGCAGCGAAAACAGCACACCATACAGTGACTTTGAGCGGGTGTAATGGCTCTTCGTGCGTTACACGCGGATTTTCAGTGCCACAGAAGCGTAAATTTTGCTTATTTACGTACCCGCTAAGATGGAAATGGGCCTCATCACTCATGATTATTTTTGATGAAAAATCATCTTCCTGTTGGTGGTGATTAAGGATGGCTTGAGCGTATGTTAGACGCGATTGGCGGTCAGCAGCTAACAGCTGATGTACCGTCTGGACTTTGTACGGAAACATCTTCAAATCTTGTACCAAAATTCTCTGTAAAGGCCCTCGACTGATACCCATTTGCGTGGCACGTCGTCTGGTCGATGTCGACGGCGCTTCGACTTTTTTCAGTTTTTGCTGGCCAAAATTAATAACTCTGGTGTTAAAAGAGATATCGGATTAAAATTCGGTATATGTAGTGCCGACACATAAGAGGTGATGTATGAAAAAAATTGGCGGGATTCGCCCACTTTTTCTTCCGGGAGAAATAAAATATTAAATATTTGTGAAACAGAATTGTAAAACTAGCAAAGATTTTTAATTTAAAATTTTTTATTGTTTTTATTATTTAATATTTATGTAGTATTTTAAATTATTTAATTAAGCAAAAAAACTAACTGAAAAAATAAGTTAATTTAATTTTTTTAAATTATTTCAACTATTATTTATAATACATTAAAATAAATTTAAAAAGAAAATAATTAAAATTAATTCATTATATTCGGGTCAAGGCCTTCTTCCGTTGATGGCTCCAACAGCAAGGATTGCATCTCTGGATTTAATGTTTTTCTTCTTATTGTCGGAAGTTTTCGCAAACTACATATATAGGGGTCTGATGAAATTAGTAGTCTGTGTAAAAGATCCGTATTCGTATCTATTCTGGAAGTTTTCCTGGTGTAGAATTCACGATAGTTTCTAGCATCTTTGTTTCTCGATTCCTGAGATTCTTCAGATAGTTGACCAATTGGCAGGATACAGCATTCGATTATATCTTTGCCATGAAATAAAATTTTGTGTACACTTACTGGCATACTGTACCAAGAATATTTAGACAAGTAAAGTTCACTTGTTTCTTTTGCATAATTTTCAAAGGCAATAGGATTTATTTGGTTCCCGGATCCTATGCAAGACAGAATTACATGAAATCTTTTTAACAAGTTTATATCTATTCCTGTAATGTCAGATGTTTTTTCAGAATTCTCAAAGAATCGTCTCGAGGTATTTCCGTCGTTAGTGTTACCTTTATTTTGCTTAGGCATATCAATTAACAGACCAACTTCTTTTCTGAATCTTGACTGAATATACTCTTTTCTTTTTCTGACTTTGTCTTTGTTTTCTTCGCCTCTTACTGACCACACTTTTATTTCCAACCGATAAGCTATGTGCAACATGCATTCCATGCAACGAATGCATGAATGAAGTGGGGAAATTCCAAAATTAAGCATTAAACCATAAGAATTTTTTTTGGCAAGAGCTTGTAAGTCGTTCATATCACTTGCTTTAGCGCCGCATATATAGCAAACCTGACTTGATCTGTAAGATGATAGTGCATTACACACTTTTCCATCAATCATACATAAAACAAGAGTACTCTTAATATTGATATTAAGTTTTTCATTTTTAATTTGCGTTGGTTGTAATTTTGAAATTTGGTTGTTAATGATTTCTACCTCCATTGAAATAAGTTCACGTGTTTCCTTGGCAAATAATAATTTAATAGGTCGACAATATCGGGTTGAATTTGCAGTAGGGTTTTTCCATATTATTTTTTCTTTTCCGTCAATATATGAAGTTATCTGCAAAAGTACAATTGATATAGAAAACAGACTGCCGTCGGACTCATTTTCTGCAGAAAATTTTTGTTTAAAATTGGCTTGGTCAGCCCCGTCGCAACCCCATCTAAAAACTGCGTTGAATTCACTTAATTGTGTAGATTCCAATACATCTAATAGGGACTGAGTAGCACATAGTCGAGTTAAGGTGTGATCAATTAGTGACTGAAGTTCAATTTCTGCCTTGTTTTCCGATATTGAAATTTTTTCAGGATAACACTTAAGTTTTGAAGTTTTAATACAGTTATATGAGGGATACATTTTTGGGTTAATATATGCAGTGTGCTGTTTAAGTAAGTTATATTGATTAGTCGATAAGCCAGTATCTATAATAAGTGCAAGCGCTTGGTCTGAAGACAAACTTTTTGAAATTTTTGGGAAAATTTGTGTTTTTTTAAGAGCTGTACCTCTTGAGGGGGAGGCCGTAGACAATTGATGAACAATGTTTGCTGAGTTTCTTTTCCCCGATGATCTTAATTTCATTTCGGCAGCCATTAGCAAATGGTCAGAATCAGTAAGACTCAAAAGCTCTTTAGCTCTTCGCCTTTTTGTGCGATGAGACAATTCGTTAAAATCTTTTGCAGGTCTTCCTGCAGCTCTGTTACAGTCTTGGGTAGTACTAGGTTCAACATCAAGAAGGCAAAATGTAAAATCCTGACTTTTTGATAACCAAGTACCTTCCTTCTTTAAAAAGCGAGTTTTTATTCGGCAAGATGAAACCCATTTTTCGTTAAAACGGGAACACAAGGTCTTTACAGAACTGTTTAGTTTTGGGTAGTCAACGTCCTTTCCAATCAGGTTTGTTATACAATTTGGAAGTGCACATATTCCGAGGTTATTTTTATTTTCTAGCCAAACCTCAAAAAGTGCACTTCGTGGAATCGCCATTATTATCTGTCTAAAAAGCCGAATGCAGCAGGTTGTAGCAGCTAATTTTTTTTTTATTTTGAAACTAAGTACTTCAATTGTTATTCCCAGAAAGTAACTCAGCTTCACCTTGCCGGACAATTTTTATGCACTCTTTTAAATTGTTTGCTTATTATTTTCACTCTTCACTTTTTAGAGATTTTTTCTTTAACTTATTTCTTTATCAATTATATAATATATTGCATTAAAACTATCCAATATTATTTAAAACACATCTAGTATCGAGAATTTATAATTATATTATATATTATTTCCACACAAAAACTTTTACAACAGCAACAATTTCACTAAAATTGCAAATCTACAAAACATATTATTTAATATTTTCTTATACTGAACTTTTCAGAACCGTTATACTCATTATTACTGTTTTTTGTTGTTTTTATCAACACATTTTTAAATCAGACATAATAATCTTGCCTATCACATACCAAAAAATCATCAAGATCAGAGAACTTAACTTTTTCGAATTTTGGCCACCTATAAGTGAAGAAAATCACACTGTGCGTCGCAGTGTTTCACCAGTGGGTGTTGAATGGCCAGGAAATCTGCGACGAAATTCACGTTGTGCCAAAGTCACCGACCGATTATTGGTCAAATAAATAGTCACCAATATTCCGCGTTCTGGAGCAATGTAGCGTAACATTGTTTATTAACGTGTATTTCGCATGTGTTTACTACACAAATGTCAAAACAGAACTGACATTAGGGGCCAATCGCAAAATTTATAGCATTTTCTGATAGGAGGATTACTTTTGCGCCACCTTGTATATTCAACTTAATAAAACCAACCAATGAAATTTTTGTACATACACATTACTGAGAGCGATGAATACGAAAGTCAAGTTTGTATGTTGAATGTTTTTTATTTTACTATATTCATACGCGTATATGTATGCTGAGAAAATAAACTAATGTATTCATATGTGTGTGCGAATAACTAGAAAATATTTTACCGATTCATTCTCGAACGCGTTACATAAAACAAACATTTTTGTCATTTTCATTCATGATAATTTATCATAAATGCATAAATTTTAGTGTTCATACACGAATTCTTATGAACCCTGGTAAAAATAAATAAATAAGTTAGATTTTTTCAACATCAGATGTGGACGTTTCAATACCAAAAGCAAGTACAGTGAAAGCTCTCATATGCGGACACCTACCGTCGACGAAGATTTTGTCCACGAACTGGAGATGTCCGTTTTTTGGAATGGTATAAAAAGTAATATTTAGAATATTGTTTAATTTTAAAAGTTTAAATAACACAGTACAACATTTTTCAGGTGATGGTTTTTTTATTCGGGACTCAATTCTGATAATTGTTTATGAAAGTAGCCCCAAAAAGAAGAACTTCTGCATCATTAGTTTGGTCATGGTATATCAAATAATAATTTAAAAACTAATTTGAAGTTAGTAAGTATCGTATAGGGGAATTTGTCACGTTTTAGGCTCTTTTGTTTGTTATAACTCGTGAGCCACTAGTCCGAATAAGCTGAAACAAATTTAAAAGAATTACAATTCCTTTAATCTGTTCATACAACCTTTCGCTGCATAAGCAACAGTTTCGCAGTTATAAATAAATGTATTAAGAAAAAAACTATTTTTTGCCTAAAAAATTGAATATTTGTATTTTCAATTCATAAAAAATCCAAAACGGTAAAAAAGTGTTAAGTCTTACTACTTTCACGTAAAGTCGCATAACCTATGAACAAAATGAGACATAAATCACGAAAATCGCTTTTATGTACAATTAAGTGAAAGTATGAATTTGGGTAAAACATTGATGACTTTTTTATTGATTCTTTATTTTGAATGAAAATAAACATTCCGATTCATATTACAGCTATTCTTACAAAGAAAATATGAGATTTTTATATGTTATCTATGCATGGAAACAAAATTAACAATTATTGTCACTATTCATCCTCGTTGAAGTTGACGCTTGTGATTCTGATGACCGTATTTTCTTCGTAGGTTGTTCATATTCATGTTCTGAGTCTGCATCATAATCCGAGTTAGACATAATATTCAAGGGCATGTTTTGTTCAGTGTGTCCACAAATTTCAGTGTCATCTTCATCTTCGGTGCTTTTATCTTAGGTTAGGTTAGGTTAGGTTAGAGGGCCGTTGTCCCTGGCGGGACAATCCACTTGGGTCCGTCGATATCGGTCCCTTTGTGATGCCCTTAAGCAGAGGACCTCCTGAGGGATGTCCTCCGCCGTTTCAAACCATCCTGTACCCCTGAGAGAGGATGATACCCCTTAAAGCTTCATGTTTGCCAGGCTGTCTAAGTCTGACAGGAATCGGGAGCCCAACGCCACTGCCCTTGCATTTGCAAGGACAGGACACTGACACAGAAGATGAAGGACAGTCTCCTCCTCCTTCTCTTCAGCTTCTGCAATAGTCGTTGTATGTAAGACCCATCCTTCTCGCATGAGTCCCAAAGCTACAGTGTCCTGTCAGAACAGTCACCAGTTGACGCATGCGCGCCTTGTCAAACTTGAGAAGGTCGCGTGTTCTGCGCAAATCATAGTGGGGCCACGTGGCCCTTGCCACGAGACAGTTAGCCACGCTTTCCCACCTAAGTTGAGCTAGTTTGTATGATTCGCTTTGAATCAGAAACTTGCATCGCGATAATGGAATGCCAGTAAAGTGACTGATCATTGAACTGCTCAATTCAGTCCCCTGTCTGACAATCTCATCTGTAGTACGGTTGCCTGCACATCCAGAATGTCCCGGCACCCAAACCAGTGTCACCCTCGAATGTCTCGCTATGTCGTTGATAGACAGTCGGCATTCGACCACAGTTTTCGATGTACTGTACACAACACTAATAGCAGAGATGGCTGCTTTGCTATCGGTAACAATGAAGATATCATTCGATATCCTATAGTACCTCAGCCATCTCGCTGCCCAAGTAATAGCGGAGATTTCGGCTTGCAAGACAGTACAACCGTCTTGGAGCCGGAATGGAGATCTTACATTGAAGTTCTCCACATAGAAGCCTCCGCCCGTTCTTGTTCCCCTTTTGGATCCGTCAGTGAAAACTCTAACTGAATCCTCGGGAAAGGAAAGTCTGTCCACCTGTTCCCTGTCAACGACAATGGAACGGAAAAGTCCATCAAAGAAGGGTATTGGTACACAATAGTCAATGTTGGCATGGATTTCCGAGTGCTCTCTTAAAATCCTATCATGCCCATAGTCAGTCCTAGTCCATGGACATACCGTATTCAACCTGACCGCAGAGAATAGAGCCAATTGTCTGGCCAGAACGTCAACCGGGAGCCAATTTAGCATTGCAAAAATTGCTCCCGTTGGTGTAGATCGTAGTGCGCCTGTCATCAGTCTCGCTACGACCCGAAAGACTTTTTCAAAGGTCCTGCGATGAGCCTGCTTGTCCATCGCATTCCACCATACCAACACCCCGTAAAAGAGTACTGGTTTAATAACAGCCTCAAGGATCCAATTGATCCCCTTAGGGTTGATACCCCATTTGAGGCCTACTGCCCTTTTGCATATATAAATAGCCACTAAGGCCTTTTCCGCTCTCGCCTGTATGTTCTGATTCCATTATAGCTTACTATCCAGAATCACACCCAGGTACTTGGCGGTTTTAGAAAGTTTCAAGGATGTGCCATTAAGCTTTGGGTGTGTAAAGCTATCGGTCTTGTACCTCCTAGTGAAGAGCACCAACTCAGTCTTGGCTGGGTTGATGCCGAGCCCACAGCTGACACTCCACATACTCAGCAGAGTCAGCGCAGACTCCATACACTGAGATATGGTATCCAAGTGCTTACCCGATATCGCCACCGCTACGTCATCCGCGTACGCGACAGTCATAATCTGTCTGCGTTCTAGACTTAGCAAAAGCGAATTAATGGTCAGGTTCCACAACAGAGGTGGCAGAACACCTCCCTGTGGAGTGCCCCGATAGACTGCCCTATATTCAGTGACATCCCCAATCGAGGCCCTGACTACCCTGAAAGTTAGTAAGTTTCTAACAAACCGGCATAAATTGTTATCAATCCCTACTGCTACCATCCCATTGATGATGGAGTCGGGGTTGACATAGTTGAAAGCACCTTCTATGTCCAGAAAAGCCCCCATAGTAAATTCCTTATACTCAAGAGATTTTTCTATGTGGCCCACTAGAGAATGTAGTGTCGCCTCCACAGATTTGCCTTTGGTGTAGGCGTGCTGCGATTTAGAGAGAAGCTCATTCGGAATGGTCATTCTCAGATGAATATCAATTACTCTTTCTAAAGTTTTGAGTAAAAAAGAAGTAAGATTTATCGGTCTGAAGTCTCTAGGCATGGTGTGCGACGTCTTACTTCCCTTCGGGATAAAGACAGCCTTGCACGTGCGCCAAAATATAGGTATATAAGCCCTCCTAAGGCATTCACTGTAAATTACCGTGAGCCAAGGTAGGACAATGTCCGCATTTCTCTGTAGATCCGCTGGAATTATCCCATCTGGTCCCGGAGATTTGAACGGATCGAAGCTGTGTACAGCCCAGCGGAGCCTATCCATATCCAATGGAGTTGTGACTGCGCCTGTCGTCAAGCTGCCATCGACAGTGCCTGTTAAAGGTGCGCCTGTCTGCTAGGAAAATGAGTGTCGAGTAGTACGCTCAGCGACTCTTGACTACTCATGGTCCAGCTTTTATCTTCAAACTGCACAATTTTAGTACTCCATCAACAAACCAATGCATCCAATTTTTTGCCTTTGAATCGTTTTTCCATTGGCATGGTCACCTGGTGAACCTCTCTCCTTGTTCATCCGATTCCTGAGCTAATTGTTTAAAATAGGTATCAAGGTGAAAATGCAGGAAATGTAACTTTAACGTCATGGATGCATTGATTTTTTAAAACTAATACAGCAAGTTGTTCACTCGTGTCTGTATGTCATCTCGCTGTACAAGGCTCTTTCCTAAAATGCCTTCGGTGACTTGTTTCAATGCGTCCCATGCGGTGGTTCGAAAGCATATTTGTGAATTTTCATTAATTTTCGTATATTAACCCTTATTACATTGCTACCGCAATCATAAAAATCAAATAACCTTTGGTTTGTTACTTTTTTTTTTAATTCTGAGCATCATAAAAAAGTCATCAATGTTTTTTCCAAAGAATTTTGTGCATATCTCGAGCAACTTTTTGAAATGCATACCTTTACTTAATTGTACATAAAAGCGAAACGCGTTCATCGAGGATTTATGTCTTATTTTGTTCATAGGTTATGCGACTTTACGTGAAAGTAATAGGACTTGACACTTTTCACCGTTTTGGATTTTTTATGAATTAAAAACAAACATATAAAATTTTTAGGCAAAAAATTGTTATTTCCTTCATACATTTATTTATAACTGCGAAACTGTTGCTTATGTAGCGAAAGGTTGTATGAACAGATTAAAGGAATTGTAATTCTTATTTTTTTTAATTTGTTTCAGCTTATTCGGACTAGTGGTTCTCGAGTTATGACAAACAAAAGAGCCTAAAACGTGACAAATTCCCCTATACGATATTTACTAACTTCAAATTAATTTTTAAATTATTATTTGATGTACCATGACCAAACTAATGATGCAGAAGTTCTTCTTTTTGGGGCTACTTTCATAAACAATTATCAGAATTGAGTCCCGAAATCATGTGTTGTACTGTGTAATTTTTGTTAAACAAAAAAAGGTTACAAAGTTGGAAAAAAATCGAAAATATTTTTTTGTTTTAATTTTGCTTAATTTTCTTTAATAATTTTTTCTCCATAATAGCATTCTATATGTTTCAAGGGCTCAAATGCTGTATAGTCTTCTTCTGCAAACTTCAATAAGCGTCTAACTTCTTCTAAGGCTTCTTTAAATGAAGATATTTTGTTATGGTCTTCTTCTAAAATACTTGTCTCATTATTTTCTGATGAGCTTATTTCCACTGTCAACAAAAACTTCTATACTGTCAGATTCTGTTAGAATATTTTCATCAATAGAAGTAAACTCACTATATTCTACATTTTGTCTAGCAAATATCGAGAGGATAGATAAATGGATATCATCCTATGCATCTAATTCTGCATTACCAAAATCTTTTATGAATCCTGCTTTGCCGAAACAGTTCTTAACGGTTTCGGATGTTACTTTTTTCCATGAATGCTTAATAAAGTACAAAGCATCAGAAACAGTTATGGTTTTCTTATTTCTCAAATATTATATTTATATGCAGCTTACACAATAAAAATAGTAGAAACAGTGAACATTATTTATTGTACAATTCTTTAACTTTTTTACTACAGTTTTAAGCCGTACATGCTCTATTTCTTTTTCAAATGTCCGCTTATTAGAATGTTTTGGCCAAAAAAATTTTGTTTTCGTGTCCGCCGCTGGCTGTGAGAGCGTCCGTTTTAGGGAATGTTTTTTGTTCGGGTTTATGATATCGGTTCTAAAGTTTTAGGAATTGACCGCTTTGGAGAGATGTCCGCTTATAAGAGCTGTCCGCTAAGGGAACTTTCACTGTACCTATATGATTTTCTAAGTGATAAAAAAAACATTGGTAATAACATAGCATTACATAAACATTTGGGGTATTCACACTTCGTGCTATTTGGGTCATATTGTCATAATATTTTAGACCAGTTTAAAAAAGTTGTTGTTGTGCTGCAAACAAAAAGGTCATAAAATAATAGCACTCTTTCAGGTATGTTTTTGTTTTGTCATAAAATAGCTCTGTTCACTTTAGTCATATTTTTAGTGCTATTATTTTATGACATATGGCTTTATGACTACAGTGTGAATACCCCAATTGTGTCTAACAAACCGTAAATTAATGACAATATAAAAATTTCTTTTGCGCTTTATTTTAGTTTATTTTTTATATGTATATTCATATGTTTGCTTTTTTATACCCTTCACAAAAAGTGAAAGGGTATATTATACCCTTCACCAAAAAGTGAAAGGGTATATATAGGTTTGTCATTCAGTTTGTAATTTCTTCGATATCAATATAGGACCCCATAAAGTGTATATATTTTGGGTCCTTATGAATAGCGATGACGATTGAGCGATATCCGTCTGTCCGTCCGTCTGTACGGTTTTGCCAAGCCCCCAGAAGAGCTAGAGACTTCGTTCTAGGACCGTTAGATTGGAAATGAACTTAAATAGACTAGTATTGAAATTCAGAAATATCCGAAGTACGGTTTCAGAGCTGGGAAGCTTACTCCTATTTATACCAAAAATCAATTTTTTTTAATGTTTGTAAATTCAACCCATTTCGTTCTTTGGGGAGCCTCAATGGTCTAGTAAAAACCAAAAAAAATTAAATTTTTTTCCAGGGATGGGAAATTAAAAATTTTTTTTCGGCCCATTCCGTATTTTGTAGTACATGTAGTAACTAAAATTGTTAAAAATTTCAAGTTTTTCTTAAATAAAACTACTTTATACCTCAAGAAGCGCTGCACTGATAAAAAACAAGAAAATTTAAATATTGTTTCCAGAGTTGGGAAATGAAAGTTTTTTTGGTACATGCAATATTTTGTAGTACATGTAATAACCAAAATGGTGTAAAAATTTGAGTTTTTCTTAAACAAAGCTACTTTATACCTCATGAAGATTTGCATTGATAAAAATATTTTAAAAAATTAAAATTTCGCTTCCAGGGTTGGGAAATTAAAAATTCGCTTCCACGGTTGGGAAATTTAATTTTTTTTATACATAAAAGTAACTAAAAAAGCAGTTGACGTTATTTTTGCTAACTAAAACTATTTCATATTTTAGGAAGAACAAAACTGGTATAAAAGATTTAAAAAAAAAAATAAAAATTTCGAATCCAGGGTTGGACAAGTGCAATATTTTATAGTTCATGAACGTGACCAAAATAGTTCAAAATTGTAAATTTTTCTTAAACAACAACACTTTATACCTCATGAAGAGTTACGTTGGTAAAAAGCAACAAAAGTAAAAATGTCACTTCCAGGGTTTGGAAGTTTAAAGTTTTTTTGGCACATGCAATATATTGTAGTACATGAAAGTAACCAAAATGGTTGCAAATGTTAAGTTTTTCTTAAATAAAACGACTTTATACCTAATTAAGACTAGGACTGGTTAAAAAAAATTTCGCTTCCAGGGCTGGGAAATTTAAATATTTTTTATACATAAAAGTAACCAAAAAGGCAACTAACTTCGGTTTTTTACTAATTAAAACTATTTTTTACATCAGGAAAAACAAAATTGGTATGAAAAATTAAAAAAAAAATCAAAATTTAGATTCCAGAGTTGGATAACTGCAATATGACCAAAATGGCTACAAATTGTAAGTTTTTCTTAAATAAAATTACTTCATGCCTTTTTTTAAATATACCACCAAAAAGGCAATTAACGTTGTTGTTTTTGTTAATTAAAACTATAGTGTATCCAGCTCTGTATATTAAGAGATCATTAAAATATTAAATTGTATGTATGTATCATTTATTATAATCATGTAACTACAGTAAGAAATCATGAGTTAAAATATTGAGTATGTAAATAAGTATGTATCAATGTAGCTATACATTATAGATATATTATTTGTAATGACGTGATCATTATCTTCATGCTTAATAAAGAATAACCCTAGTTGTGCTTAAGTGGACAGTTAGGTATGTTTATGGAATTTACTCTGTAACAGAACGTCAATAAGAAAAAAATATTTAATAAAGAATTATTCCTTTTTGAATTAAAAACTAAAAGCAAGGAGTTTGATATATCACAAAAACTATTTTATAATTCAGGAATATCAAAATTGGTATTAAAATCCTAAAAAATCAAAATTTCGATTCCAGGGATGGACAAATTTAATATTTTATGGTATATGAATGTGACCAAAAAGCTTAAAAATTTTAATTTTTTTCTCAAGTAAAATTATGTTATACGTCACTAAGGATTGCATTGGTAAAAAAATTAAAATTCGCTTCCAGAGTTGGAAAATCTAAATTTTTTGGTGCATAAAGGTACCCACATAAATTCCAAATTTTGTGTTTTTAGTGAATTAAACCTATTTTATACTTCCGGAAGGATTAAACTGTTATTAAAAATTTTAAAAATTATAAATTTGGTTCCAGGGTTGCAAAATCGAAATTTTTTTGTACATAAAAGTAGCCATATATATTCAAATTATTTTATTTAGAAATTTTTTTATAAAAAAAGTTAAAAGTCAATCGTACATTGCGAAAGGCAGTTATATATTAATCATACATTGGGAAAAGGGCATTAAAAGCTATATCCAGACCTCCTTTTTGTAATTAACGAGAGCTTACCGCATCGAAAAAATTGCCGTCATTATTTAAAATACAGGATAAGTTCGAATATACATACATATTTCTTTATATTCTGTACCTTTATTTTTTGCATTTATATAACACTAATATATTCTATAGATCGTCCCGCAAAATATAGTATAACAAGCATAATTGTTACTTGTCACGAAATCAAATCGTAATGCGAGTTTTCTCGCGGTAAAGACTGTGTTTTATAATATGTTTAACTTTTGATTCAATTTAAAAACTGTTTTGAGTACATATTCCCCCTTATTTTATTTGTCAACGTAACGTCAAGACAGTACCAAAAATACGACACTTACATACCCTTTCTGTGCAACAATTAACTACTTCTGACAGCCTGTTACTACTCTCTATGTCGTTGAATATAGCAAAAAGTTGTGAGAAATTGACAATTGTTGAAGAGAATGAGTATAGAAGTGTTCTGAACTTTCATACTGTCTTGACGTTGACAAATAGAAGAAGCGGGATTAAATTATTTTACTGCAGCAAACTGATAGCCTTTTACGACAATTTGAACATCGTTACATACGTACATATGTATGTAAAGGGGGTTTTTTATGAAGTTTGTTTTATACGAATCACTCTGTTGTCTGATAGTTGTTTTGACAGTTTAAAGTGACGTCTCTACTCAGTATTGTTTGGCAAATCATCATGAACAGGTTAACTCCAGAACAACGCTTCCAAATCGTGGAAATTTATTTTCAAAAACAGTGTTCAATTAAAAATGTTTATCCGCTTTTTTACCGCAAAATTCTCTTCAGTGATTAGGCGCATTTTTGGTTGAATGGATATGTCAACAAGCAAAACTGCCGTATTTGGAGCAAAGATAATCCACACGCCGTTCAAGAATTACCAATGCATCCCGATAAATCTTCTGTTTGGTGCGGTCTATGCGCTGGTGGAATCATCGGTCCTTATTTCTTTAAAAATGAGGAAGGACGACGCGGTACCGTGAATGGAAATCGATACAGAATCATGATCAATGAATTTTTGGTGCCAAAACTTGAAGATATGGATGTAAACGAAATGTGGTTTCAACAGGATGGTGCCACTTGTCATACTGCGGGCGAAACAATGGACTTACTGAAAGAACATTTCAACGACAACATTATTTCGAGAAATGGACCGGTGAATTGGCCTCCGCGTTCGTGTGATTTGACGCCACTCGATTATTTTTTGTGGGGATACCTGAAATCATTGGTTTACGTGGATAAACCAGCAACGATTGACGCTTTGGAAACCAGTATTCAACGTGTCATTGCTGAAATACGCCCTCAAATGCTTGAAAAGGTGGTCGAAAATTGAACCTCCAGAATGACCTTTGTGCAAAATAGTCGTGGTGGCCATATGCCCGAAATTATATTTAAATGTTAAATGACAAGAAATTATCTACCAAATAAAAATTTTTTTTTGGTCATTTCATAATTTGGCATGTGTTTTATTTAAATTTCAAATCAGCAAGCTCTTATAAAAACACCCTTTATATGCACTTATGTACTTACATACATATGTTCCTTTGATATGTATGTATATGCACTTATGTACTTACATACATATGTTCCTTTATATAACTTTCTATAACATTATTTTGAATAGTCTCACTTACTGATCGATTGCCTTGTTATACTTTGTACATTAAATGAATAAAGTGTGACTAAAAATTATAATACATATTGCGTTTTTAATTAAACAACTGAACAAGTATTTAACTCAAACTGAACAGTTGGTTTCTTTTTAAATACCAAAAAAATTTCGGTTGCCCAACCCTGGAACCGAAGTTTTGATTTCTAATGCTAATTAGTTCTTCCTGAAGTATAATATGACCTTAATTCACCAAAAATCCATAATTAGTAACTTATTCTGTTAATTTTATGTTCCAAAAAAATTTCGGTTGCCCAACCCTGGCATTGATTTTTTTATTTTTAATACTAATTTAATTCTTCTTGAATTATAAAATAGGTTTAATTCAAATAAAATTTCTGATTTTCGAACCTTAGAACCGAATTTTTGACTTCTGGGTTTTTAATACAAATTTAATTCTTCCCGAAGTATAAACAAAAAATTATTCCTTTCTGCCAGTTGATTTTTTGAACTAAAATAGGTTTGAGCTTTCCAGCTCTGGAACCCCATTTTAGATTTTTCTGAATTTCAATAGCACTTTATTTAGGGTCCTTTTCAATTCATCAGTCTAAGAATGCACGCAACATTTCAAACTTAAAGGTTATATTCGGTCAAATTTAAGAAGTAAACATTATTCTTAGTTCAATATTAAAATCCATATTCGCTAAAAGAAATTAAACTCTATAAAAATTGTCGTTATTGTATAGCAAAACTAATTGTATCGCCGACTATAAATCTTGAATGTAATGTTGTAATTACAAATTTATTTTTATTCACCAGGAATACGTCAACATCATTGCAGACACTGTGGTATGGCCATTTGCGACAACTGTTCTGGCAATCGGATTAATATTCCAATAATGGGCTTTGAGTTCGATGTACGTGTTTGTAATCCATGCTTTAATGAACTGCAAACTGTTGAGTAAGTTAAACTATTATTGGAATTATTATTATAAGTATAAATTTAATTCTGATAAAACTAAATATATCATATCATATAGCATTTTTGTATCGTCGTAATCGTAATATTAATGTCAATTCCATCATTTCGATTTTTGAATATATTCAATCGTACGACGACATTGTTATAGTTGACGATTTTAATTGTAAGATATTTATTATCAGATTCTTGACCTCTGTGAAATAAGATTTACTCACACATTTGCTTTTTCTAATATATGACCTGTCCCAGCATGATAAAGATTTAAATAGTTCATATGGTGATTTTCACAGTTTAATTTTTTTATAATAATCAATGAATTTATTAATAATATCCGCTGGAAAGAGATCAACTTTCGTTTATTCAAGATAATGCTAATTAATTATTCGTCTTGTCTGTTTCAACAAAAACAAAATGCCAACGAGGTATTGTTCAATTCTGAAACAATATATTTTATAAAGAAATGCGAGGAAGCTTTAACCTTTGAATGCATGAATTTTTTGTGCGCTTTGAAATAAATACTATATATGCAGAAATTTATTAATCGTTACTTTGACCATGTGAAGATCACAATCAACCAACTTGCAAAAGCTACATAAGTGTTACGAGTGTAAATTTCTTCTTGTAGGTTGTGTTTAGTTTGCTGTAATATGGAGTGAGCGAATGACAAATATTTTGAGGCCAATCGAATACTATGTTGCAGAATTACAACAATATGCATTTAAGGATTAAGACCAGCGAGATCAAGGTCATTCATAATTCTGCTCGTAAGGAAGATAATTAAATTTGTCAAAGCCATGTTTCACCAAAATTTGTATATGAATGGAACAATTGTATGCTGATATAAATGCTCTCTGCAATCACTTTGTGAATGTTCATAATTCCTCTCGCATACATAGTATCTATTATAACCAGTGTGAAGTTAATGTTGGTTTCGATTTTTAAATTCAATTTTTTCAAAAGCCGACAATCTTATCCTTCCTTTTATACATATTTTAAATTATTCTCACAAAATCCCATTTACATTACACTAATAGTTGTATTTTATGGCGAAGATTGAAATCAGCCGCAATAACATTTCCACTCTCCAAGCACATCTTCAGGATTTTTGATATAGAGTAGGAATGAAAATGGAAAGCAGATTAATTTTTTCCCTTCCCGCGTTTGAACTTCTATAAAGAAATTCGAAATGCGAATTATTTGCCCTGCTTTTGAGTCTAAAGCTGAGACAGCTAAATTCAGGATCATGCAAACCTAATGATTGCTGGCATACAACTTCATTACGTATGTACAACGCAATAGATGCAAAAGTTGATACCTAGGTACATAAAAATCATGTGGTTCAGCATGCAGCATACCTGGATTTCAGTAAACATTCGACCGATGGAGACAAACGTGAGCATAAACAAAGCAGAAATTCGCCACATATGTTACAGAACTCAATTTTATATTCCGACTCTTTTGAAAGAGGATTCAAGTTGTGCAAAAAAGCGCTTTTGAGTGAGCGCTCTTTTCCACCCCTCTTACTTTACTGAATTAATTAATTCACTAGCTGAGTTGATTCCTTACCTCAGTTGATTCTTTAGCTCATAATTCATGAAATGAAAATGGCATAAAAGAAGCAGACTAGCTAATACAACAACAACTTATGCCTCTTTATTATTTCGTTAATATGTAATATAAAATACATTTATTGAACATAACTGATATTGCGATAAATATTTAATTGGGATAAATATTTAAATGATCGTTAGCTTTACCACAACAATAGAAATCAATCCGATTTGTTATTTTTAAATATTTTGCTTTCGAAAATATTTTAATAAAGTAATATTTTCTATTTAACGTTATATTTTGGAGATATTTGCTTAGTTAATTAATAATAAAATATTTGTATATTTAGTATTTTCCATAATGTTTTCACTTCCGAAAAATGGGATTTTGTCAGAATAATTTTAAATATATATGAAA
>OX637533.1:63035878-63218378 GCA_951800035.1 Linnaemya tessellans | reverse complement strand
ATGTGTGAGTATCGACTTAATTATAGGCACAAATTTGACTAATCAGGCAATTGTAAGTTTTTCACAAGATGGCGTAAAAATGACTAGACTAGCAACATCAACAAGCGATGAAATGTCAATTAAAATATTAAATTTATCAAATTGTTTATTCATTTCCGATGAGGAAAGATTTCTCCCGGATATTGGTCACATTCAAAATAAATCGTTAAGAGCTGAGGTAAAGCAGTGAATATAAACCTAAACCAATTAAGAGTTCGCCAGTAAATATGAAAATAGTTCTTTCTGATGACGTTCCCGTGGCACAACGTCCGCGTCGTTTACCTCAAATAGAAAAAGCAGAGGTAGAAAAACAGATTAATTCTTGGCTAGAAGCCGGAGTCATTCGACCTAGTATATCCGATTATGCAAGCCCAATAGTTCTGGTAAATAAAAAAGATGGAACAAAACAATTATATGTTGACTATCGCCGACTCAATCAAAAAATAATTAAAGATAAATACCCGATGCCAGTCATAGAGGACCAAATTGATATGTTGCAAAATAACAAAGATTTTAGCACTCTTGATTTAGAAAACGGATTTTTTTACGTTTCAGTGGAGGAAGAAAGTCGTAAGTACACCTCTTTTGTCACACCAGCGGGTCAGTATGAATTTATGAAGGTACCGTTTGGATTATGTACCAGCCCAGCAGTTTTTCAGCGGTTCATCAACACTATATTCAACCCACTCTTGCTCAAAGGAATTATTTTAATTTATATGGATGATCTGATTATACTAGCTGAAAATGAGGAAGAAGGAGTTAAGAGATTGAAACTTGTTTTAAGTATTGCAGAAGAATATTATTTAAGTATTAAGTGGAAAAAGTGTAATTTGCTACAAACAAAAATTGATTTTTTGAGCTATGAGATTGAAAATGGCCATATCAGGTCATCGCTCTTAAAAACAAGAGACGTTCAAAGTTATCCGGAACCAAAAACAGAAAAGCAGGTGCAACGATTCCTGGGTTTAGTTCGATATTTTCGTAAATTTATCCAGAACTTTGCTATAATCGCAAAACCATTAAGTCATCTATTACGTAAAAACGTAAAGTTCAAATTCAACGAAGAGCAGCGTCGGTCCTTTAAACATTTAAAGGAGTTGATATCAAAAAGACCAGTTTTAACAATATTTCGGCAGGGTGCAGAAACTGAATTACATACAGATGCATCTAAGTGGACATTTGCAGCAATACTCATGCAACGGGTATATGACGATGGAAAGATGCATCCAGTAAGTTATTTTAGCATCAAGACATCTGAAACCGAGCAAAAATACCACAGTTACGAACTAGAGGTAATAGCAGTTATAAAAGCTGTTTAAAAATTCCGCGTCTACCTTCTAGGAAATCGATTTAGAATTATTACCGACTGCAAGGCATTTGAAGCAACAATGAAAAGAAAAGAAGTACCAAAAATATCTCGTTGGGCGTTAATGTTACAAGAATATGATTGTGAAGTAGTGCATCGTGCAGGAAAAATGATGAAGCATGTAGATGCATTAAGTAGAATGTATTTGATTCAAGATGCAGGATTAGTCAACAATATCAAAGCAGCACAAGTTAACGATGAACATATAAGGGCCATTACAGAAATACTTAAGAAACAAAAGTATGACAACTATGTGATACAAAATGGTCTTTTATGCAAGAATTTCGATGGAAATGTCGTAATCGTTGTACCAGAAGAAATGAAATATGGTATTGTAAGGAAAACTCATGATCAAGGCCATTTCAAGCAAAACAAAATGAAAGACGTTATTAGAAAAGAATTTTATATATTAAAGCTAAAAACGATAATTGACAATGTCGTTAAAAATTGTGTTTCGTGTATATTAGCTGAAAAGAAAGCAGGAAAGAAAGAAGGTTTTCTCCATCCAATACCAAAAGAAAGTGTTCCATTAGATACTTGGCATATGGATAGGGTTGCCATCCGTCCTCTTTTCCCCGGACACCGTCCTCTTTTTTAGATCCTCGTGGTCCGTCCTCCTACTTTTTTAACAAGTGTCCGGGGTTGTCCTACTTTTTGCTGCTTTTACATTTTTAAAATATCAAAGCTGCTACATTTTCGCTTATAAGTAGCCAAGCTAAATTTTTGAAAACAAAACGCCCAAAATAATTTACAAATAACACAGATTTTGTACAAATCAATTTTCGTTCGAAATTTTGAAACAGCCAGTAAAAATCACTATTTTTTACAAAAGAAGCGCTATATATGATGCGCTAGGGACTGCGTTGCCATCACTGTACGAATTGTCAAGCACTTTATGAATATTTGAAAAAATGTGATAGACATGTCGCACTTGTTCAACAATACAGTATTAACTTAAAAACTTCAAAGTTTTCAGGAGAGACAAAAAACTGTTTTCTTAACGCTTAATGAAGTTTTCATTAACAAAAGTTCGGCAATATATAGAAAACCCACCAATTATTGTATTGCGCTGCATAACCTTTTTATTTGTTCATTGTCTGCAGATAGAAAAGCAATGTTTTTAGTTACTATCATTTTCTTGATTTATTTTTGTTTATAATAAGTAAATATATTGAGTTGTGTTTTTTTATATGAAATTTATTGCTGTATTTAATACAGATAAAAACGAAATGAGAAAAGACTAAAGTAAACAAAGTTTTTAACGCTAAATAAATGCTAACACCCGCTAAAAAGCTTAAAATATATATATTATTAAATTAAAAAAGTTAAAAATATAAAATTTAAATTTTCGTAGTATGAATCGTAATCCTTTTTGGAGATTATGTTTCACTTGACTAGATCGATCATATTATTTCTTTTATTTTCCGACAGTGGCATCTTTTTTTTTGACAACTCATTTTGTTAATTGAACTAATTAGACTTTTTTATTTCAAATATTCGCTGATCAAAATTGCATTTCTTGCTATATTGCTCAAATGCAAAATGATAAAGTGATAATATTACAAAGTGTCATTAAATATATTTCATCAAAACAGTAATAACTCAATAAAAAACAAAATTATTTCACGAAAACAGTAACAACTCAAAGAAAAAGTTAAGCATTATTTTATGAAAACAATCATATTTCGAATTAAAACAAAAAATTAGCTTAGCCTGAATCAATTAAACAATTGCAACTCAAAATACTACCAGACTAAAATAAACTTTTATTATTAGAATAACAACTTAACTCAAAATACTACTTTTTATAAGAACAAACAATTATTTCTTAGGGCCAATCACTTCGAACAACTCAAAATAATTTTGTTTTCTTGATTCACAGAAATAACCCATTTCAGCAGGAAAGAGGTCACAACATATAATTTTATTAAGAAAGAGTAGTCGGAATTATGGGAATTTTTAACCATAGGTAGATAGAAGTGTTATGTATTGTTTTTGCCAAAAAGATATAATAAAAAACAAGTAAAAGTGCTATATTCGGCTGTGCCGAATCTTAAATACCCTTCACAGATGTAATTTTTCTTTCTTTCTTTCTTGCCAAAGCAGAAAGTAGGTTTAATTAAAAAATTAAAATGATGTTATCGGTTACTTTTATATTTAAGAAAACGTTTAAATTTTTCGGCTAGGAAGCTTAGTGTTTGGCTTTTCTTATATCTAATACCTATGAACGTCTTTCGAAAATATTATATATATTTAATTTACAAACAAAACAAAAAATCCGTTTCGTGTACCCCAAAAAGTTCTAATAGTCCAACCGTAGAATCGTCTTTGGTTTTCAATGTTGTTGGTTTTTAATACCAGTTTACTTCTTTCTGATATATAAAGTAGGTATAATTCATCATAAAAATCAAAAATAACAAATAAAATGGCTGCTTTTATGAATCAGAAAATGTAGATTTCCCAACCCTGGAACCGAATTTTTAATTTTTTAATACTAATTTAATTTTTTCTGATATATAAAATAGCTTTAATTCACTAAACACAAAATTTGGAATTTATGTATGTACTTTTATATACCAAAAATATTTCAAATTTCCAACCCCGGAACCGAATTTATAATTTTTTACCAATTCAATTCTTAGTGAGGTGTAACATAGTTTTACTTGACAAAAAAATTAAAATTTTTAAACTTTTTAGTCACTTTCATGTACCATAAAGTATATCATTTGTCCAACCCTGGAGTCGAAGTTTTGATTTTTTAAGATTTTAATACCAATTTTGTTCTTCCTGAATTATAAAACAGCTTTAATTGGCAAAAAGAAACAACGACAATTGCCTTTTTGGTAACTTTTATGCAGAATACATATATCAATTTCCCAACCCTGGAAACGAAATTTAATTTTTTTTTACCAATGCAACTCTTAATGAGGCATGAAATAGTTTTATTTAAGAAAAACTTAATATTTATAACCATATAGGTTATACATAAAGTTTTAATTAGTAAAAAACAACGTCAATTGTCTTTTTGGTTACTTTTATGTTTAAAAAAAATTTCAATTTCTCCACACCTGGAAGCGAAATTTAAATTTTTTTAAATTTTCTTTATCAATGCAAATCTTCATGATTTATAAAGTAGTTTTGTTTAAGAAAAACTCGAATTTTGCAACCATTTTGGTTGTTACATGTACTACAAAATATTGCATGTACCAAAGAAAAATTAATTTTTCCAACCCTGGAAACGAAATTTTAATTTTTTTTGTTCGTTTTTTTATCAGTGCAATGCTTCTTGAGGTATAAAGTAGTTTTATTTACGAAAAATTGAAAATTTTTTACCATTTTGGTAACTTTCATATACCCTAAAATATTGCACTTGTCCATCCCTGGATACGAAATTTTATTTTTGAATTTTTAATACCAATTTTGTTCTTCCTAAATTATAAGACAGTTTTATTTGGCAAAAAAAAAATAAACATCAATTGCCTGGTTGATTACTTGCATGTATAAAAAAATTCAATTACCCACCCCTGGAAGAACATTTGAATTTAAAATTTTTGATTTTTTTTAGCTAATGCAAATCTTCATGACGTATAAAGTGGTTTTGTTAAAGAAAAACTTGGAATTTTTAACAATTCTAGTTACTACTTGTACTACAAAATACGGAATAGGCCGAAAAAAAAATCTTTAACTTCCCATCCCTGAAAAAAAAAATTTAATTTTTTTAGTTTTTAATAGACCATTGAGGCTCCCCAAAGCACGAAGTAGATTTAATTTACAAACATTAAAAAAAAAAATTGATTTTTGGTATAAATTTTGCGTCGAGAAATAGGTGTAAGCTTCCCAGCTCTGGAACCATTCTTCGGATCTTTCTGAATTTCAATAGCAGCCTGTTTAAGTTCATTTCCAATCCAACGGTCCAAGAACGAAGTCTCTAGCTCTTTGGGGGCTTGGGAAACCCGATTTCACGTACAGACGGACGGACAGACGGACATCGCTCATTCGTCATCGCTATTCATAAGGATCCAGAATATATATACTTTATGGGGTCCCATGGGCATATCGAAGAAATTACACACGGAATGACAAACCTATATATACCCTTTCACTTTTTTGTGAAGGGTATAAAAATTCGAGTTAATACAGTATTGTTGAACGAGTGCGATGTATTGACATAAATATAAATTTTTTAAATAAAAATAAGAAATTTTGTATGTTTGATTGAGTTTCTTGATTTTTATATTTGAATTTAAGGCAAAAAAAGAGTCCTCTTTTTTGAGTCAAATGTCCTCCATTTTTAAGGTCGTTGTCCTCCTTTTCTAAAATTGGAAATGGTAACCCTACATATGGATCACGTTGAGCCTATGCCATCGACAAGCAAAAATTATAAGCACTTATTGAGTGCTTTGCAAAACTGAAAATATAGAATTGGTATTTACTACAACTGGCCTTCCAAGGGGAAATGGGCAGGTCGAGCGAGTTCATAAGACAATTATTTCCGCTCTTTCCAAATTGTCGATAGACAACCCCGAAAAATGGTACCAACATGTGAATATGGTTCAGCAGTATTTGAACAAAACAACTCATCGTTCCATAAAAACCTCACCATTTGAGTTAATGATTGGTGTTCCAATGAATACAAAAGAGGACATGAATATTGCAGAAATAATTAAAGCTGAAGTAAGAACTGAATTTCATAGGGAACGTGATAAACTTAGGAATAAGGCCAAGGAACAAATATCAAATATTGAAAAAGAAAATAAAATTAATTATGATAGCAAGCGAAAAGCTGCCGCGCAATACAAAGTGGGTGATCTGGTGTCAATTGCTCGTACACAGTTCGGTGGTGGTATGAAACTTCGACCAAAGAACCATGGACCTTATGAGGTTAGTAAATATAAAGGGAGCGATCGTTATGACGTCAAAAAGGTTGGTGATCATGAAGGTCCAGGGTCGACATCGACAAGTGCAGACCATATGAAACCTTGGACCACATTGGTATGATAGATTAGGTATCCGGGTCGGATGCCGAGTAGGATGGCCGAGTGTGGTATTGTTAACATTCACTGTAGTATATATTACCATGTAATAATAGTTTTAATCAAGTTCGCTGTTATTATATTTTTAGAAGTCAATTAATAATTTTGAATAAGAATTGAATTGAATGAAATCGGTATTTTCTGGATATTAAATATTTTCTATTAATAAAATTTATAAAAGAAATCTTTGGTTTGGATATTTGCTATCAAATCCTACATATATTTATATTTATATGTATATGTATATATATATATATATATATATATATATATATATATGTATATGTGTATGTATATATATATATATATATATATATATATATATATATATATATATATATATATATATATGTATATGTGTATGTATATATATATATATATATATATATATATATATATATATATGTATATATATGTGTATGTATATATATATATATATATATATATGTATATGTATATATATATATATATATATATATATATGTATATGTATATATATATACTCGTATATATATATATATATATATATATATATATATATATGTATATGGATATATATATATATACATATATATATATATATATACTCGTATATATATATATATATATATATATACTCGTATATATATATATATATATATATATATACTCGTATATATATATATATATATATATATATATATATATATATATATATATACTCGTATATATATATATATATATATATATATACTCGTATATATATATATATATATATATATATATATATATATATATATATACTCGTATATATATATATATATATATATATGTATATATATATGTATATATATGTATATATATATATATATATATATATATATATATATATATATATATATATATATATATATATATATGTATATATATATGTATATTTTTTTTTTTTTTTTTATTTTATTCATGGGATGAATGGGATGAAATCATCGAAAGACCCTGGCAGTGATGGTGTTTGCCAGGAGTGCGAGACTTTAACACGCTAAAACACCCCTTTACACTGACCCAAAACCTTTCCCTGTGGTACTGCCGTAAGGCTTTACATCACAGGGTGGGAATAGATCCTAGACCTAATCTAACCTAAAGAGATTCTTCTGCGAATCTCTCCTAACCTACGAAGTTCTAATAGAACGAATTTTGCAAAATTGCATACACACGTCCAGTTGTACAAAGATTCCAACATGGTTGGAACTATGTTGTCCGGCCTAATTCTACGCCCTAAATCTGCTTCTAAGCACTCTCTTCTACTATTGAATCGTGGACAGATGAAGAACACATGTTCGGCATCTTCCACGACATTACCATCACAGCTCGGACAAAACGGAATACTGTCATGTCCGAAACGGTACAAGTACGACCTGAAGCAACCATGTCCAGTCAAAAACTGTGTAATATAGTAGTTCAAGTCACCGTGCTTTCTTGATAACCATGTACTGATGTCAGGTATCAGTGAGTAAGTCCATCTTCCCTTATCAGTCGCTGTCCATCGTGCCTGCCACTTACGTAGGCACAAATCTGTCACACCATTTGTACTGTCCGATATCGCCTCTAATTCGATGGGCATCATACCGGCAATGACAAAAGCTGCCTCGTCGGACACAGTTCGGAATGCGCTACATACTCGCAGGGCGGCCAGCCTATACACAGGGGATATCAGATTCACATACGTAGGATATCTCAGTGAACCTGACCATATAGGGGATGCATATAGGATAATGCTTTTAACTACACTAGAGATCAATTTCCTCTGCAGATATTTCGGACCTCTTGTATTTGGCATGATCCGGGATAAAGCTGAGCAGGTCTTCGATGCTCTGGCACCTATATACTTAAAGTGCTCATGAAAAGATAGACGTGTGTCAATCATGACTCCAAGGTATTTTAGACATTCCCTGGATTCTATGCTACACGTACCAATATTAAGCCTAATGGTTTCCCTACGTTTCCGACTACTAATCAGAACCGCCTCTGTTTTATGGTCAGCTAGAGCTAGACCCATTGACCTGAGCCAAGACCTAACGATCTGAATACTGGCATTTGCAATGGTTTCCGCCTCTAGCAACTCTTTTGCTTCACATACTAACGCTATGTCGTCTGCGAATCCAACTATCTTTGCCTTCTCAGGTAGATTTAACCTCAATACTCCATCGTACATGACGTTCCACAGTAGTGGGCCAAGTACTGATCCTTGAGGTACACCGCCAATTATCTGGCGTCTCCTAGTACCTTTATCGGTGTCATAAACTAGCTCTCTATTTCGGAAATAATCCTGTATAATTGCCAGTAAATACCCTGGGATGTCTAATCTTGCTAAGGCTTCAACAATACGTCCCCAGTTTGCCGTGTTGAAGGCGTTCTTTACGTCTAGGGTTACGACTACACAATACTCCTTAGTTCCATTTCTCCACCGCTCCCCTTGGATAGCCCTAGCAGCAGTTTCTACTACAACCTTGATAGCATCCACTGTTGATCTTGCTTTCCTGAAGCCATATTGGTTATTTGATAAACCATTCTTAGCTTCAACACAGCCTTCCAATCTTCTACAGATTATACTTTCTAGCAGTTTCCCACTCGTATCTATCATACACAGTGGACGATAAGAGGAGGGGTCGTCTAGCGGCTTATTATCCTTGGGTAACAGTACCAGCTTTTGTCTTTTCCACATTGTTGGAAAAATTCCCTGGCTCAAGCATGCGCTTATTACCTTCAAGAAGTACTCAGGGTGGAGTTTGACAGCTTCTTTTAGCACCATATTTGGAATACAATCTAAGCCTGGTGCCTTATTGTCTTTAAATTTCGAGACAGCGCCTTCTATCTCGGAAATCGTAACCGGAGGAATATCGGAAAATGCAGCCGAATAGCTGTTTTGCCACGTAGGAATTTCCTGTTGGGGAAAGAGATGATCTACAATTCCCCTGAGAATAGGCTCCTCTCTTGGCGGCGATGGACCAAGACATTTAAGTCTCTTGGTTACCAGTTTACATGCAAGGCCCCAAGGATTACCATCTAATTCCTCACATATATTAAGGAAACAGCTGCGCTTACTCCTACGTATTGCAATCTTCAACGCTTTCCTTTTATCCTTATATATTTGATGGTGTACACTGTTCTCTAGACTACCTCGCGTCCTTGTATACTGCCTTCGGGAGGTTATGCACTCCGAACGCAACCTAGCAATTTCACCATTCCACCAGTAAACTGGAGGCTTATTTGGTGACCTTTTACGCTTCGTCATGCTCACATTACACGCACTCGTGATATGGCTCACTAATTGTTCTGCCATATCTTCAGCCGAACCATTCAGTTGCATGTTCTCCATACAAGCTGCGAAGATATCCTTATCAAAGGTATTTATCTTCCAGCCTGTCAAGTCTCGTGCTTGTACAGCCACATGGTGCTGTTCATCTTGTACATCTATGATTATAGCGCTATGATCGCTTTGAGTATAAATGTCAGATATTCTCCAGTTCACCTGGCTTGTGATGCTGCTACTGGCAAACGTAATGTCAATTACCGAACCAGCATCACCTCGTCTGAAAGTTTGTTCAACCCCATTATTCATGAGTACAACGCTCAATGCAGAAAAGGCTTCCAAGAGCACTCTACCTCTTGCATTCGTCAAGGGGCAGCCCCATTCAACAGCCCACGCATTAAAGTCACCTGCTATTATGACTGGGTTCTTGGTGGCTGCATCTGTTACTATATTATCAACTATGCTTCGAAAGTCCTCTATAGAATACCTAGGGGGAATATAGCAGCTGTACAATGTGATACCAGAGATAGTGGCTCGGGCATACCCACATTGTGATGTTATTCTATCCCGTAGTGTTAAGGTGCTGGTGTTCCATATCGCCGATGTATCCGTGTTATCAGAAACCCAATTTACAGATCCCATGGTCCTATATGGCTCACTCAGCACAGCGACGTCTATATTTAAATCTCGAACGCTTTGCTTAAGAAGCTCTTGTGCTGCCTGGCAATGGTTGAGATTTAACTGTAATATACGCATTTTGATGTCTTAATTTTGGTTTTAAACCTTAAGTTTCTGTAGCGCCTTTTTGTAGTACGGACAAACTACACCTCCGGTGACATGATCACTAGCGGTGTCTGTTGCATTCCTACAAAGCAAACACGACGGTTTTTTGGAGCACGTTCCAATTTTGTGGCCGGTTTCGCCACACCGTAAGCAATTATTAGAAAGGTCCTTCCCCTTACAATTTGCGGCCCTATGTCCATAATCTAGGCATCTAAAGCACCTTATCGGCGTTGCCTTTTCGCGTATTCGGCAGACGACCCAACCAATGCGTATCTTCGCCATCTGCACAAGACGGCTAGCTATGGCAGCACATACGCCAATGGTGGCAGTTTGTGTTCCTCCATACGCTCTCCTCAACGATTTAATTGCAGCAGGCTGCAGAGATTTCAAATCGTCGGATGCTTTTATGAGGGCTTCATAAACGTCCTCCTTAGAGGTTACCTCATCTATATCCCTAATCTCGACTCTAACCTCATGGGATATTGCCCTTACTTCGGCGACCTGACCTAGTACCGATTCTACTGTCGACCTGAATTCACTTGTATCCTGGTGCGCGGGTTTATTCAACTCCAACAACAATTCACCCTTACCAGTCTTCCTAATGTTCCTCACATTTTGGCCCAGATTATTCAACTTTGGGTCTTTCTTCACTTGTCTGAGGATATCAGCATAGGAAGCATCCCCGCACGTTTTAATTACCAAAGCATCTGGTCTTACTGTCTTCTTTCTACTTCTAACTCTGGTATGGACTTTAACCCAGCCAGGATCTTTAGCATTCACGCCTGGTTTCCCAGCCGTACTTCTGCCTGCCTCACTGGGTGTATGATTTCCGCTATTCCTATTGGGGGTTACACCCTTCTTCTTCTTAGATTTGTTCCCCTTTGGGCTAAGAGTGCTTGGATCTCTTTTGCGCTTTGGGGTTGCGTTTAGCACAAAGGTTGGCCTTGACGGTTCTTCCGTCTGCGTCTCCTTATGAATTTGTGACTTCTTGTCACTAACAGGTCTGCTGCTCAGCTCATCCGCTACTTGCATATACAACGCCTGTATCTCCCGCGACATCGTCACAATATCTTTATGCACGTTCGAACGCGACTTTAAGAAGTCTAACAACTTCGAAATCTTATCTCCTAATTTCCCCAAACTACTGCTGCTTACCTCACTACTATTAGCAACGCTATTGGAAAAGAGATTATCTCCACTTCTAACTCCTGAAGGGGGTGATCTCATGATCACCGACTTCCTCACAAATGGGTTTTCGCTGTCTACCATGTTTAACCCATCATGTCTATTACCTCTATTTTTATTTATATTAATATTGTTCATTCTAGTGGGTCCAAACTCAAAGCCGCTATATCCGTTCGATGTGCAGTCACGTTAAGATCCCATGGGTCCCTTTGCAAGCAGTGAGGTCCATGCGAGGGTTGACGAAAAGGTCTTATGGATCTTCTCGCCAGAGCCAGATCCGTGCTAACCGGGGAAGAACATCCGAACCTGCACCATCAACTTAATGATGACGAACTTCATACGTACTTTGAGACTTGCCAAGTTTTAATAGGACGGAGGCAGTTGTGGCATTAGCCTGAGAGCCATTTCTGTAAAATTTCACCCCTACATACTCAGGTCCCAGAATACCACAACCACCAGCCCAGGGTTCTAAAAATTCATTCTCGTATGTCCAGATATGCCATAATTAAGACCGTACTGGACTTGGTCTTAATGCTTTTCAGCGGTGTGGAATCACAAGTCTTTTAAGGGTTTCTATCTAGAATTCCCTCAGACCTGTGATAACTCAGGGTCCGCGGGGTCGTCAATCCCGTTATCCTCATAAGAAGATACCCTTGCGGGAAATATATATATATGTATATATATGTATATATATGTATATATATATATATATATATATATATATATATATGTATATATACATATATATACATATATATATATACATCTGTATATATATGTATGTATATATATATATATATATATATATACATATATATATACATATATATATATATATATATATATATATATATATATATGTATGTATATATATATATATATATATATATATATATATATATATATATACACATATAAATAGTGTACCAATATAATAACTCTAATAATATAAGGCACCACACCATTTGCACATATGGGTGAATTAATTCCTTTTTATCATATAGATTTTGACATACAAACTGTTGTGTGACCTCAATTCCCTGCAGTTGTATGTTGCCAGCCTGCTCAGACAGGGCTACTACAGGGCAGGTTCCACCCTCAACTACAGGGGAGAACCGAACAATCAAATGATTATCAACCAAAAAAACAAACTAACACAAAGCGGAAAACATTTCGGAGAGAGGAAATAGATGGTGTTACCCTACTGGCCCTACCTACCTGGGACACGAATTCAGTCCTACTCATGTTTCTTGGTCCCCCACTACCCACACACACTCACCTCATGGTCCTGGTCTCACATTACCTCACCTGGACAACGAACTTAGCACATCATCATTTTTGTTATTATTCTATACAAAATCACATAATTTATTATTATAAAAAAGGAAAAAATAAATAAAAAATGTATATATAAATATGAAATAAAATAGAATTTAGATATAACAGATATTTAAGTAAACAGGACTATATGTATCTATACAAAAATTTCTAAAAGTTGGTTTTTCTTTTTAAAAAATGAAATAGAAACAAGTAAAAGTGCTATATTCGGCTGTGTCGAATCTTAAATACCCTTTACAGGTGTAATTATACCCTCCAAAAAAGAATATGGAGGGTATATTCACTTTGTCCTTCTGTTTGTAACGCAGCGACCACCTGAGACCCCATAAAGTATATATATATATATATATATATATATATATATATATATATATATTCTTGATCAGTGATGAAATCTAAGACGATCTGAGCATGTCTGTCTGTACGATTCAGTCCAAACGAAAGGAGCTAGACTCTTGAAATTTGGTATAAATATATATTGAAGGATAGCACAGGTTAATGTCGGAGATGGGCGAAATCGGGCAAGAGGGAAAAAAGTTCCCCTAAGAAGAACTAAACCAGCCTCTAAAAAACAACATAATTTTTAACGTTTTTTTGTAATTTTGTTAAGCAAATGATATATTTTTATATTAAAGAAGGTTCTTCCCTTTGCCCCCTAAATGACACTATAAAAAAAATTTAAATAAATTTTGTATATAATTATCCCGAGCATTTATTTCTAGATTTTTATTACAAAAGTGAAATGTCTCCCCCACAACCCTTGCCAGAGCGACCCCGCCAAAATACAGTTATACATTTTAAATTTACTTACTGAATATTTGGAGGGTATTTAAGATTCGACCCGATCGAATATAACGTTTTTACTTGTTCTTCTTTCTTTCTTGCCAAAACAGAAAGTAGGTTTAATTAAAAAATCAAAATTAAGTTATCGGTTACTTTTATATTTAAGAAAACGTTTAAATTTTTTGGCGAGGAAGCTAAATGTTTGGCGCTTCTTAATACTTCTGAACGTCTTTTAAAAATATTAAATATGTTTAATTTACAAACAAAAAGAAAAAATCCGTTTCATGTACCCAATAAGTTTCATGTACCCCTAGAATCGTCTCAAAAAAGTTAAAAATAGAATATTATATGGGTATTTTATGTATCAAAAATTTCGATTTTCCAAACCTGTAACCGACTTTTTAATTTAAACATTTTTAAAACCAATTTAATTCTTAGCGAAGTATAAAATATGTTTAAATCACTGACAAAAATCAAAATTGTGAAATTATATGGTTAATGTTATGTACAGAAAAATTTCGATTTTCCAAACCTGGAACAGAATTTTTAATTTTAAAATTTTTAATACCAATTTAATTCTTCCTAAAGTATAAAAAATGTTTAATTCACTGAAAAAAATCAAAATAGGGAACTTATATGGTTACTTTTCTGTACCGCAAAATTTCGATTTTCCAACCCCGGAGCCGAATTTTTAATTTTTTAATACTAATTAAATATTTTCTGAAATATAAAATAGGTTTAATTCACTAAAAACACAAAATTTTGAATTTATGTGGGTACCGTTATGTACTAAAAATATTTTTTTGGTCACTTTCATGTACGATAAAATATTTCATTTGTCCAAGCCTGGAGTCGAAATTTTGATTTTTTAAGATTGTTAATATAAACTATTTGTTACTTAACCGGTTGAATGTTTGTAAGACACTCCTTTATTTTCATTTTAAAATGCTCTTAAATACTAACCACGAACATAATGAACATTGTTGAACCGTGTTCAACAGAAAATATAAAATTCAACTGCTGTAATTTTCATATACTTTTTCCTCATTTAATAATTACACATTTTTTTTCTCTTTTAATTATTACACATTTTTTGTTAGTATTGTCATGGATTGACGGATTTTGATTTATGCTTTTAAAACTGTTCCTTCTCTCTTAGTTTTTTCATATTATTTTACATGAGCTTTTGAATGAACTACCTTAGATGTAAGCGTTGATATAAATAAAGCTTTATTGCATTATGAACTTTAAACGACAAAAGTCAAGCGAATAATTTTCTTGGGCAATCATTATCACAGCAGAGACCTGTGAAGTTAAATATTCAACTACGTTGACGAGATTATACCTCAGTCTTATAATATCAAGAGGGTATTATTGGCATATTAGACAGGATTCTACTTATGCTAGAAGACAGTCGTTACAGCTGTCCATTCCCCCCCAACCGAGCTCTTGGAGCTCAACATTTGGTCCTTCGAGCCGGATTTTCATTCCAAAACTCAACACCTGGAAAGTTGATAGAAGTCACCTAGAGAAAAAAAATAAACAGACAACAACAACAACAAAAATACAATAAACAGCACATCGGAATTTATTTTCAACGGAACCTTTCATAAGTATAAAAACCACAGTACTTACAAAACAAAAGTAAATCATAAAAAATATCATCCTCACTTAATACAGCGAAAACAGGTTTTGAGCTATAAGTGACAATTTTTTATTTCTGGCATGCGCATTGGCACGCGAACGTAGCGACGTACATATATACATATGTAGACTCTCTGTGGAACGCAAAAAGAAAACTGAAAAGAGAACTTATTTGGTTTTAACATAACACAGAACAAGTAAAAGAAACATTGGCTGCTGTATATCACACAACCAGCAAGCGAAATAAAAGGGAAAAATTCACAGAACAGTAAACAAGTGAGTGGGAGAAAAAGTTAAATAAGTTGAATTTAAAAACAAAGTGAAAAACAATAGTTAAACTTTGTTTTACAAAAATTAAATTAAACAAAAGTCCTACTAAGAAAAAACTAAACAAAATTTCTACGGAAAAAATTTAAAAGAGTTACTACTAAAAAACCAAACAAAATTTCCACGAAAAAATTGAGAAAAGTTTCTACTAAGGAAAAACAAAATTAAACTAAATTTCTACAGGAAAATCTGGACAAAAATTCTACTAGAAGAAGGTTAGTAACATTAATACGCAATTACATTCAATAAACCAAACGATACGTACATATGTATAAAGAGATGTGTGTTACGTTTAGTGTGAATATTTTTAAGGGTTGAAATAGACAGAATATACACTCATACGGGTACATATGCGCACATTCCAGTAAACAACGATATCTACATACTTATACTATGTGTTTACACACATCAGATATACATATGTACATAATAAACAGTGCCGGTGAAAATAAGGCAAAACATTGAAAAAAACACAGACACAGTGGGCCAGAGCAAATAAAAAAGAATGCATATTAAATTTAATTTTGCCAGAAGACTACTCGACTTGCGAAAAAATATATAAAGGGCATAACAAGGCATATAGATTGAATTAAAAGCAGTTCTAACAAATTTAGACTAAATATATTATATATATTTGGGAAAGTTACTTACTTATTATATTTAGAATATACCAGGGATTTATTTAGAAACACAAAATGAGTAAAACAAAAGAATCTTTATATAAGAAAATATGTAAATTGGATCTTCATCATGTTATAGCTTATTGTGAACATTTTAGAGCAACAGAGAATGAAAGTCAGGAGGTGTACTTACTGGAAGTGAAGAAAGCAGAATTTGAAAAAAAGTGGGACAAGTTAACTGAATCATACGACAATTATATGATGGACGAAGATAAAGAGATGAGTGAAGAATTGAAAGATGAGATTTTAATACGGCATGAGGAAGCTAATCAACAATATGAACAAGCGAAATCAAAGATGATGAAATTGATTAAACAGAATAGCGAAGTGTGTAATATGACAGGTTCAAGCAAAAGGTTTCCAATTTTCCAGTTTTGAATGATGTGTTTCAAAGTGGCCCGCCTTTAGAGACATATTTCAGGCAGTTTGTGCAAACAGATCAGACATGGCTCCAGCAGAAAAATTATTTTGTTTGCGAAGTAAATTAAAAGGTGATGCTTTCAACACTATTAGACATTTAGAACTAGTAGACAAAAACTATTCCATTGCGTGGGAATCACGGTATGAAAATGTAAGAGTTTTAGTACACCAAAATATGAAACAATTATTCGGCATGCAATCTATACCACTAGAAAATTCAAGAGCAATGAGAAGCATGCAGAGCTTAGTAAACGACACCATATCAGTTCTTAAAACTTTTAACGTAGACGTAGGGAATTGTCATCCATTCCTGATTTATTTATGCAATTATAAACTTCCTGAGGAAACAATAAAGGCTTGGGAAAGTTCCCTAACGGACCACAAAATTTTGCCTACTTGACAGCAAATGAATAACTTTCTGAGAAACAATAGAAATGTTAGAGGCAATACAGAATTTGCGAGGACCAGTGGTGAAAAATAGCCAGGTCTAAAAAAGCCAATCATTTCATAGCCAACAAAGAGTAGAAGTTACAAAACAAAGTTGTAAGAAATGCAAACAAAACCACCCGCTTAGATCATGTCCTTACTTCAAGTCCCTTAAAACAGAGGATAGGATAAAATACGTCTATAACAACAAGTACTGCGTAAATTGTCTTTCCCCTAATCATTTTAAAACAAAATGCCAAAGCTCATATTCGTGTTTGAAATGTAATCAAAAGCATCACACGATGTTGCACGTTGATAGAAACGAAAAAGCAAGAAAGAGTTTAAACCAGGATATATGCAGCAAAGAGCCATTAGACGTTAACACATATGCTAATTCAGATACCCGCAACTGGAAGAAAGAGAGCCCAAGCCGGGGCGTACAGTCTGCTACGACTACAGCACAAATTGAAACGGTGCAAGCACATTTTTCACAAAATGAGGGTACAACAATACTACCAACAGCTTTAATTCAGATAGAGCATTCAGGCGAATTATATAATGTCCGGGCACTTTTAGACTCCGGGTCAGAGAAAAGCTTCATATCGCGACGAATTCAACAAATGTTATCACTTCCACTAGAAACTTATAACACCAAAATATCGGGCCTTGGAGAAACGGTGGTGGCGAACTCAAAATCAAGATGTACCGTGGTACTATGTTCACGGAATTCAACTTTTAAGATAGAAATCAAAGCAATAGTGTTAGCAAAGCTATCTCATTTTTTGCCATCTAGGCCAATCAACGTGCGAAAGTTAGCAGACTTTAAAAACTTAAATCTGGCCGATCCATTCTTCGACAAGCCAGCTCCTATTGACCTTATTATTGATAGCAATTATTTACCATTTATCAACCTTCCAGGTGTTGAGTTTTGGAATGAAAATACGGTCGAAGCGAGAGAATCCTACTTTGGGTGGTATTTGTCAGGCACTGAGAGAGCTACTGAAATCAATTCCTTTTCTACAAGGGTCTTGCTAATGATGATATACATCTGAACGAACAGATCAGAAAGTTCTGGGAAGTAGAAGAACCAGAAAGAGTTCATATGGACTCAGAAAGTGATTTGTTTTGCGAAAAATTGTTCCAACAAACCACAACTCGTGATAAAGACGGCCGATACGATGTGCGGCTACCCTTTAAAAAAGGGTTTCCAACCAATATACATTTAGGTCCATCAAGAAATATTGCATTAGCACAATATCTCAGGACAGAAAAAGCATTAAATAAAACCCAGATTTGAGAAATCAATATAACGAGGTTCTGCTAGAATATTTGAAATTAGATCATATGGAGGTGGTTGAGTACCGCGAAACATGCACGGGAAAACAATATAATTTCTTTCTGCCACATCATGCAGTCGTAAAGCCTGAAAGTACGACAACAAAGCTGCGTGTGGTATTTAACGCTTCAAAAAAGACGAGAAGCGAGTATTCGCTTAATAATGTCCTTCACCCAGTCCCCCCCTTTACAGACAGATCTCATGGCAGTGATATTGCGATGGCGCAATTATAAATATGTATTTACCGGGGACATCCAAAAGATGTACAGACAAATTAAGGTACACGAACAGGATCGTCCATATCAACGTATTTTATTTCGTAAAAGTCAGCTAGACGAAATTAGTACTTTTCAGCTTAAGACAGTGACGTTTGGAATCAATTGTGCGCCTTTCTTAGCGATAAGAACTCTGCTAGAATTGGCGAAAGAAACATGAAATATATGTAGATGATGTTTGTTCGGGAGGGCATACGACAGATGATGCAAAGTAAGCAGAGCCAACTCATAAAGGCATTGCAGTCTGCTAGATTTCCCTTGAAGAAAATTACGGCAAATCACAAGGTTTTGCTACAAAATTTGGCCCGGGAGGATCTTCTAAAAGAAGAGTTTTTAAACTTCGGTGAGTTTAGTAAGATGAAAACATTAGGTATCCGCTGGAATGCAATATCGGATCACTTTTACTTTGTCGTTGATCCAATTGAAATAACCCCTTCGACCACGAAACGAAGAATTTTGTCTGCCATAGCCAGACTATTTGATCCGCTAGGTTGGTTAGGACCGATAGTGGTGGTAGCCAAAATTTTAATACAAGAGTTATGGGAATCTAAATGCAGTTGGGATGAGGGGGTCTCGCCGATCATATATACAAAATGGTGTACCTTTCTAAGGAACTTGCCCTACATATCAGCTATTGAAATTCCCAGGTGGGTATACTTTTCGCCAAACCATAAGGTCCAGATTCACGGCTTCTGTGACGCGTCGGAGAAAGCGTATTGTTGCGCGATTTACCTTAGAGCAGAAACTACAGCAGGCAATACATAGTAACTTGCTAATAGCCAAAACCAAAATCGCCCCCCTAAAACGGATCACCATTCCGAAACTCGAACTCTGCGGGGCTCTGTTGCTTACTAAGGTTGTCAAACATCTAGTTTTGAACTTCGATTTTCAATACGAATTATTCTTATAGACGGACTCGTCAATTGTTCTTGGATGGCTTCAGAAACACCCTAAAACACTTAAAACGTTCGTAGCGAACCGAGTCAGTCAAATCCTAGACGTTACCAGCTTCAATGTATGGTAATATGTAAGAACTGAACCGAATCCAGCAGATTTGGGGTCACGCGGGTGCACGGCGCTTGTGCTAAAGGCGAATAGACTATGGTGGAATGGCCCTTCCTGGATAAGTGAGCCAGTATCTGCTTGGCATGTTCCAAGAACTTTCGAACCGACAGACTTAGAAGCCAAGGCATGTAACAGCTTCTACGGCAACTGAAATCCAGTAATACTCTAGCTCAGGAGGAACGCCACCCTGTTATAATTCCTGAGAAATCGCGATTTGCAGAACTACTTGTTCATTACACTCATCAAATTCTCCTTCATTCTGAACACCATATCATGCTACGAGCACTGAGACAATGCTTCTACATGCCCAGACTCAAAAATATGGTACGAAAATGCATTCGAAATTGTAAGGCCTGCACTATCTACAAACACCGGTTTCAACAACAAATCATGTCCGCGCTTCCGGCGGAGCGTGTTAATTTTTCCTGTCCCTTCACAAACACAGGCTTTGACTTCGCAGGGCCCTCTTCGCTCAAGTCATCAACCCTGCGAAATGCCAAAATACTAAAAGGATATGCGGCAGTCTTCGTTTGCTTCTCCACTAAAGCAGTGCATTTAGAAGCCTGCTCGGATCTGTCAACTGACGCGTTCTTGGCTTGTTTTGATAGATTCATCGGGCGCGGAGGTCTCCCTAAGACAATGTTCTCAGACAATGGTCGAAATTTCCTCGGTGCTAGCTATGCTCTACTTAGGAGTCACAACGAGTTTCTTCAATCAACAGCAAATACTCTTAATCAACGACATGCAATCGCAGAATTCGCCTGGTCATTTATCCCGCCTTATGCACCCCACATCGGGGGCTTATGGGAGGCGGCAGTGAAGAGTATGAAATCCCATCTTAAAAAGATAACCCATAACGTTTGTTTCACCTTTGAAGAATTTGCCACTCTACTCATCCGCGTTGAAGCGGTATTAATCTCAAGACCATTGTCTCCCTTGACAGAAAACCCTGACGAAGTCTTACCACTGACTCCAGGTCATTTTCTCCGTGGCGCAGCAATTACTGCCAGACCAGAAGGCCCTGTGGAACCCCCGTTAGAGGATCTCCCGCTGCTGAAACGTTGGTATCGACTGAAGGCCATCCAGCATCTCTTTGCAAAGAGGTGGAAGAACGAGTACGTCACGCTCTTGCAAAAGCGTGTCAAATGGCGACACGAAAAGGAGAATTTAAAACCCGGCGACATAGTAATTGTTAAAGACGACTTGCTGCCCCCTTCAGAATGGTGCTTGGGCCGCATACTTAATGTAATCCGAGGAAAGGATAAAAAAGTCAGAGTTGCGGAAATAGTTACAAAGAATGGCACAATTATACGCTCCATAGTTAAGTTGTGTTTATTACCCACGAGTGAGGCTCGACCCAAGACCAACGCTCTAGATACCCTACCAAGAGTTGAACGAACAATCGTTTAACCCATGAAAATCTACCGCATTAACTAAAACATTTGATTACCATTACATATCTTATATTTTAACATTGTACGTATTTCTTTCCCTTGTCTACTCTTTTTCTATTTACCGCAGATGAACAAACCACGGTGCTACGCTTGCCACAAAAATCACCCACTAAAATATTGTACCACCTTTAAGGAATGGACAGTAGAAACGCGACGCCGTAGCATCAAGGCCAACCGCTATTGCCTTAACTGTCTGGCATATGATCACGAGCGGGAATGGTGCACCTCAAACAAACGGTGCAACTTTGAGTATTGAGAGAAGGTCTGTTGCAACGCCCGGCACCACACGCTACTCCATCGCGACTGCACCGACCCTTGGTCCTCCAGCGCTGAGGGTCAGGGACCCGCGTGGTCGGAAAGTGAAGACGACGTCGCCCCTCCAATTTTTCGGCCGTATCTGCAGATTGCTCCGGCCGTCGAGAATTTGTCGGTCTTTGAACCAGGCTCCACGCAAGGCACCTGCGCTACCGAATCTGCTGTCAAAAGCAGTAAGCAACCAACCATGACTTCAAGGGAAGTGCTAACGTCTCCCAGACGCAAGATGGTCAATACAGCCACGCAAACTTCTCCTCGAATACCCACCGCCATGAGAGAGCAAAGCTCCACAAACCCCCCTACTTGAGGCTGCCATAGCTCCGTGCGTAGGTAGTGCCAACACAACCACCCCTCCCAAAGGCGAAGGGCAAACAGAGGTTCCGCCCATCGTTAGAGTTAACCTCAACTTCCGAGGGGCAAAAATGTTTACGACATTTTTGCTCGATAAGTGTTCGCCGACCTCGTTCCTATAGCTAGATGTAGCCCGTTGGTTTCCGGATTGGGGCAAGAATCCGTATCAAGAAGGCGCGGAAGTTCCATTTCGCTTGGAGCCCGCATTCCTCCACCTACCAGACGAAGCTGAACCCGTCTACTTGACGGTCGAGAGCCGGCCACCTATTAAACTGGAGGGACCGGTGAACGACCCATGCCTAGCAACATGAGCCGCTGGCGCATCAGTTTTTTAGTACATGGCGCGAGATTGGCGGAATCCTGGGCCGCGATGTCATAGCCAGAATTCTTAAACCCGAACGCAGACAAACGACAGGCCTACCCCGAGCCCAAAATTCCAAACTAGGTTGGATAATCTCAGGCACTTGGAAAGGATGCCCATGCCATTCCGGCGGGGGAGTATGTTGAACCGTGTTCAACAATAAATATAAAATTCAACTGCTGTAATTTTCATATACTTTTTCCTCATTTTTTTTCTCTTTTAATAATTACACATTTTTTTTCTCTTTTAATAATTACACATTTTTTGTTAGTATTGTCATGGATTGACGGATTTTGATTTATGCTTTTAAAACTGTTCCTTCTCTCTTAGTTTTTTCATATTATTTTACATGAGCTTTTGAATGAACTACCTTAGATGTAAGCGTTGATATAAATAAATCTTTATTGCATTATGAACTTTAAACGACGAAAGTCAAGCGAATAATTTTCTTGGGCAATCATTATCACAGCAAAGACCTGTGAAGTTAAATATTCAACTACGTCGACGAGATTATACCCCAGTCTTATAATACCAAGAGGGTATTATTGGCATATTAGACGGGATTCTACTTATGCTAGAAGACAGTCGTTACAGCTGTCCATTCCCCCCAACCGAGCTCTTGGAGCTCAACAAACATCTTAAACTAATTTAGTACGCATGCGCTTCTTTCTTATCAACTATTCTCCTTGTCTTCTTTTAGCGACAATAATACGTGCGATAGATAATAAGGGTTGTTTACTAAGATCATATTAATTAATCTAGAGAATATGAAATACAAATATGTAGGCAAAAAACCAATTTTTATCTCTAAAACGTTCTTAAGCTAAACAAACAACATGAAAACCAATTTCCTCTTTAAACCGTAATTAGTCTAGACAATATATAAATATTTAGGCAAGAAAACAATTTTTATCTCTATGAACCTAAATAAATATGAAATGAATACTATCCTTATAAAACTATGTTCAATTACATTTGAACATTCTGCCGGGCATTTAAAGGTATTGGTGGTGAAAAATCTAACTTAACTATGGTCTTTGTATTGTTGTTACATTTATACGTTAAATAGATAAAAATTAAGATTGTAATTATAATAGTAATTAAAATAAATGATACATGTCCGGAAACATGGTGATATTTCATTCTCATCGGTTCAGTATTGTCGGCCTGCATCTTCTGTAGATTTTGGTGTATATTTTGTATATCTTTGGATTTGTTGATTACCGTTACATCAAATGGCTTTACCAGCTTACTATTAGCTTGATGAAATTCTACGCCCCATGATGATGTCTGAATTGAAGTTTTCTTCTTGGTTGTAAAATGTTGAGAATAGGTCAAAGTTTTTCCTTCATACACTGCTGTACAACCAGCTGGCAAATTCAGTATTCCTTTTGAAGGTAATGTCAACCAGTCACGTGCACTATTTCCGCAGTCTATGCTTAATGTAAACTGGTCAAAAACCGTGAAAATCCAATGATTCTCCGTTGACAATTTTTTCCAAATACACTTTCTTGGATTTTCCTGAAAATGACACTCAGCATGCCTGGATTGTTTTAAGGCTGAAACCTCGCATGATCGCTCTACTGCAGGTTTCCAAGAAAATTCCTCTTTACAATTATATTGTCTCTGATGGTTTTTTGTACAAACGTTAAGCTGAGACTGTCACATCAAAAAATATAAATTTGTTGCAAAATTATATATGATATAATCACCGTCGACCATAGGTATCATTGCAGTGCCATTTCCATCAACTGGTAGTCTAATATTTCGTAAATTTCTGAAGTATGTATATTATACAAGGATATTTCTGCCTGTATTACCAAACGGTTGTCCACCACAATACCCCTAGCCACCATAGAACTGTAAACTTCTTTCAGATCTGTACCAGTTTTTGTTCCGGGCAAGATCAGCTCATTCGGCAATAGTTTTCTAATGCTTGATATTTCCTCCTGCAGTTGTGCAGCAGTTAGAAGATCTGGGTTGATATGGCCGTGGTTAACATCAATCAATAAATTCATGATAGATGACTGAATTTCACTGCACTCATCGATCATTAGATGTATCTGAGTCGTCATTACTTGAAACATAACAATCAATCGCTAGGTATTGGTGTCATTTTGAACTTCCTCATAGAAAAGTTTCAACTGCCGGTACATTTTACTAAAACTTTCGTTTACTTCTTCAGTTGTTTCCTTTAGCACATTTATTGTAGAGTTCACAATGGATGTCTGCTGTTTCGCGAGCTGTTGTAGTTTCTCCTCATTCTGGAAAATATTTCTCATATTATCTTTCATCAATTTCCGGTCCTCGGCGTCCATCATTCCGAAAAGCACATGATAGATCGAGCCAACAAATTCAAATGGCGATCTTTTTTGTATTTCCTTCTTCAGCAACAGACTATTATTTTGATCTACCAACCGGAATTTTCTATTGACTGACCATACTACCATCTCGCAAGCCTCTTTATAATTTCTTAATTTGGGACATTGGTCTTTAAGTTTTTCCTTCAGTTTTATCTCCTCATAATATTCCATAAGTTCCATTTGGTGCTTACAACGTTCATCTCTCCAATATTATCAAGATGCAACGCTGTATTCAGAGGTATTTCCCTTATTTCGGCACCCATACCATGATTTAATGATGCAGAATTTACTACTCCTACTGTTAACATCAAGAACATACACCATAATAAACAAGATTTCAGAAAGTTATTTCCGTTGGGTTGTTTAATTTTTGTGTGGGAACTTCTGGCTCCATCCTGATTGTGCTCGTTTGAATTTTCTGCGGCCGGTAGCTGGATTATCTTATGGATTGGTCGTTTTAGAATATTATTTTGATACCTTATCTTTACCACTCGAACTTTCCCATCCTTTCCTTCGTGCACTTCCGTTATTCTTCCAAGAGGCCATCTTCCTGGTTGAGTATTTTCATCTTTGACCAGAACTGCTGCTCCTTTCAAATTTTTAACTGAATGCCTCCACTTATTCCGTTGTTGGAGCGTCACAAGGTACTCTTCCTTCCAGCGATTCCAAAAATCGTTTTTCATCCGCTGAATAAGTTTCTATTTATTTAATGATGATATAACTGCGCTTTCAATATGCTCCCCGGTTCTATTACTGGTCTTCCAATGAGAAAGTGACCCGGAGACAACACATCCACTGCATCAATATCCTCAGCATTCACTTCAACCAAAGGACTGGAGTTTAAAACAGCTTCCATTTGTGCCAGCAAACTACTTAATTCTTCAAACGTCAATTTTGTGTCGCCAATTATTCTTTTGAGATTATACTTCATCGACTTTACTCCAGATTCCCAAATTCCTCCAAAGTGAGGGGCACCCGGGGAATAAAATGCCAATTTATTTTTTGTTCAGGCAGGATAGGTATAAGTGTACTATTGTTTTTAACTGCGGCTTTGAAATCCGCATCGAACTTTTTACTAGCACCCACAAAATAAGTTCCATTATCAGAATACAAGTGAGAACTCATGCCTCTTCTTGAAAAGAATCTTCTCAAAGCCGCATGGAATGCTTCTGTGGTCAAATCACTCACGACCTCCAAGTGAATTGCTTTTGTTGCCATACAGACAAACACGGCAATATATCCCTTGTAGCTTTTCTGGCTTCTTCCTTTCGAACACCTTAAATGTCTTGGTCCAGCATAGTCCACTCCCGTATGAGTAAAAGGATGTGAAACCTTCACTCTATAATCTGGTAGACTAACCATTAGTTGTTTAGATATATTTTGTTGATAGCGAATGCATGTTGTACAGCTTCCAATACACTTCTTCACTGCATTTTTTAATCCCATTATCCAATATTTACATTTTATGGTTGACTCCATAAGTCGATTCCTACCATGGAGCGTGGATATGTGTGTCTGGTGTATTATTAAAGATGAAAGTTCAGACTTTTGTAAAATTATGGGATGTTTGTGATTATATTGTAAACCAGAATTATGCAATCTGTCACCAACTCGAAGAACTCCATCTTTATCTAGAAATGGAAAAAGACTTACTATTTGGCTTTTGTTACTCACCGCACGTCCCTTATTTAGTCTCTTAATCTCATCATGAAATTCAACCTGCTGATGATTGAAAATTATACTCTTTTCTGCCGCCTCAAGTTCTGGAACGGTCAGATGCTGCGAATATCTTTCTTTTTTTCTTCATTTTTTTTTTACAAATCGAAGTACGTTCTTCGTAACTTGCCTAGTTTGGAGTATTTGCATACTAACTTGTTAATAATATTACAGCTCCTCAATTTCTCAGCAGTCCTCAATATATTTGTTGATTTTGGCTCTTCGTTTTTCGGCCAGAACTCGGAAGACTTTAATAACCACTTAGGACCATTCCACCACAAAGAGTGATGTATAAAATTTTCATCATTAATACCTCTGGAAGCTACATCTGCTGGATTGTCCTTACTGCTTACGTGATGCCATGACACCTCAGGCAAAGTTGTATTTATTTCGTTAACTTTGTTTCTTATAAATTTGTCTTTATTTTTATTGTTGCGAATCCAACCTAACGTTATAGTTGAACCACTCCATGCATAAACTTTACATTGTCGATTAAAAATACGAATTACTCTATGCAAAAGCTTGCTTAGAAGATGAGCAGCACACAGTGCTAATTTTGGCAGAGTTTTCCTGTTTTTAATCGGTTAGCTGTTAGTAGCTTAACAGATGTATCCTGTTTAATGTAAACTATAGCGGCATAAGCTTTTTCAGAGGCATTTGAAAACCCGAGAATTTCCAATTCAGTGTCGCACGTTGATTTTACCCATCTAGGGATACAGATCTTTTGAAAATGCATACCATTTATCTTGAAACTTATCTAATAACACTTCATCCCAGGAAGATTGCCGCAACCATAGTGTTTGAATAAATAGTTTCGCTAGTACAGTAACAGGAGACATCCATCCCAAAGGATCAAAGATTCTTGCCACATCTGAAAAGGCTTGCCTTTTCGTTATTTTATTGTTCTGTGTAAAATTTACTTTAAAATGAAACTCGTCTTTGGCCGGATCCCATTGTAGGCCTAAAGTTTTAACAGTTTCGCCATCTTTGATTTGAATGACTGTGTTTTCTTTGGTGACATCATGATTTATAATTGTTTTGTGATTTGAGACCCATTTGCGTAAATTGAAACTAAAATTGTTTAGCTGTGCTTGTATACGATGCCGTATGTTCTTACATTGTTGAACATTATCTGCTCCTGTCATTCGATCATCCATATAGAAGTCTTCTTTTATTATTTGCTTAATTAGTTCATCTTCAATTGTAGCCATTCTTTTTGTAGCTTAGGACCTGCAAACATCACATCGTTTAAACTTCTTCTATTTGTTGTTTTAGTAGAAGCGTCGAACACCACACGCAATTTTTTTGTCAAGCTGTTTTCTCTAATTACTGGTTGGTGTGGTAAATAGTACTTCCCGCTGCAATTCTTCTCTACCTCTTTCATATGGCCGAGATTTAAATACTCGTTCATAAACTCTACGTAGTGTTTTTTAAGTTCCGGCTCTCGTTCGAATTTTTTCTCGAGAGACAAAAACCTTGCCATTGCTTGTCTTCTGGAATCTCCTAACTCGTTGTACTTTTTAAGCGGCAATTTAACTGCATCAACTTCGGTTGTTTTCTCATAGTATTCTTGGCAAAATTCATCTTCACGGCATTCCTCTATGTCAGGAAGTTCCTCTAGCTCCCAGAACGTCTCCAAGTTAGTTACAGCTGCTAATAATTTTGTTGGTTTTGCTGTTTTGCAAATTACACCAGATAATATCCAGCCAAAAATCGTTGATTGTGCCAAGATACTACCTTTTTTGTGTAATCCTTCTTGCAATATATGAGGTATGATGTCACCTCCAATAACAATGTCTATTCGATCAGATTTTTTGAATGCTGGGTCCGCCAGAATAAAGTTGTTCCAATCTTCAATATTAAACTCAAATGATTGATTTGGATGTGCCCCGTTCATTTTGGCAAAATGAAGGCATCTGCTTCGATTTCATGGTTACTCATAAATCTTGGTTTCAAGATTAACTTTGTTTTTGCTTTAGACAGTCAAGATTGCCTTTGTTTTTGCTTTAGAATCTCTGTTTTGCATTTAACACGTGGCAATGATAAAATCTGGGATGCTTCTTCTGATATTGTCGTTACCTGAGAGCCCTGCTCAATTAATGCTCTTAGGATTACTGCTTCTCCATTTATTGCATGTACTTTTACCTGTGAAGTTGCTAGAAGTACTGATGTTGTTAAATTTTTGGTAGTCATTGCTGAATTGCTGGGTTTTGATTCTTTAATTTATTTTTCATTCAGATGTAGCATCTTATGGTGACCTTTATTGCAATAACAACACTTAACATTATTTGAACACCACTTGTTGTTTTTGTGATCTAAGCATTTAAAACACCATTTATTATTATAAACCAGTTTTCTTCGTTCATAAATCGGTAATGTTAATAATTTTCTGCAAATCGCAGTTGTATGGTTATCCATATTGCAAAGTAAACAATATTTTTTCATTTAATACATCACGTTAGAAATTTTGCCAGTTTCAATTAGTTTTTTATTTATTTTCTTTTCTTGCCCTTTGGAAGCTGCTTCTAAAGCTTGAACTTGTTCCAAAAAACCTAGTATGTCCTTTAGACTTTGAATTTCTTTAGATTTTTTAACTGTTTGTTCGTAATATCGCAAACCGTCTTTATCCAGTTTTCTGATAACAATACGTGCTATAAATGGTTCAGCATCTTCTATTTTAATGTCCATACTTTTAATGGCATAAATACAACTATTTGTTGTATCTAATAGCTGCTTCAAGCTTGCGGTTGATTCGCTATTTGCCATCGGTTGATGGCTTGTAAATAACAATATATGATTATGTATGAATTTTTATTAGTCGAACTTTCTTATGTAAATTGTTAATTTTATCAACGGGCTTAAGTTCGAATCTGCAAGACTGCAAACCATTTTTTATTATTTTATTAATAAATGAATTTTTTCAAATTCTATTTCATTGCAGAACGGATCAGTACTGATTTCGAGGCCGCTACGCCATCTCATCAGCGTTCTTTGTTCAATTTTTCCACTTTTGCAAGTGGTGCTAGTTAGTAGGAATATCAACTATTTAACCAATATTTTAACGAAAATTGAATATGAGAAGTTATCACGTTCATATTTTTAAGTTATTATATTTTTGGTTAGTACGAAATTCCCCAACCCTGACGATTAATATTCCCAATATTCCATGTATCTCTTTCGCTTTTTCCAGAGCCATCGGCTGCTGATAACTAAAGCTTCTTTGTTATTTATGTTCAAGTAATTGAATTTAGTTGTCAATTTACAATGAACAAGTGCGCGTGCCCCCGCAATGTTTTAAATTATGTATGAATTTTTATTAGTCGAACTTTCTTATGTAAATTGTTAATTTTATCAACGGGCTTAAGTTCGAATCTGCAAGACTGCAAACCATTTTTTATTATTTTATTAATAAATGAATTTTTTCAAATTCTATTATATTAATTTATATTAAGATTGGAATATTAAGAATATTTTTCAATAATCATCAAACCAGCAGAACGGATCAGTACTGATTTCGAGGCCGCTACGCCCTCTCATCAGCGTTCTTTGTTCAATTTTTCCACTTTTGCAAGTGGTGCTAGTTAGTAGGAATATCAAGTATTTAACCAATATTTTAACGAAAATTGAATATGAGAAGTTATCACATTCATATTTTTAAGTTATTACATTTTTGGTTAGTACGAAATTCCCCAACTTGAAAAAATTCATTTATTAATAAAATAATAAAAAATGGTTTGCAGTCTTGCAGATTCGAACTTAAGCCCGTTGAGAAAATTAACAATTTACATAAGAAAGTTCGACTAATAAAAATTCATACATAATTTAAAAACATTGCGGGGGCACGCGCACTTGTTCATTGTAAATTGACAACTAAATTCAATTACTTGAACATAAATAACAAAGAAGCTTTAGTTATCAGCAGCCGATGGCTCTGGAAAAAGCGAAAGAGATACATGGAATATTGGGAATATTAATCGTCAGGGTTGGGGAATTTCGTACTAACCAAAAATGTAATAACTTAAAAATATGAATGTGATAACTTCTCATATTCAATTTTCGTTAAAATATTGGTTAAATAGTTGATATTCCTACTAACTAGCACCACTTGCAAAAGTGGAAAAATTGAACAAAGAACGCTGATGAGATGGCGTAGCGGCCTCGAAATCAGTACTGATCCGTTCTGCTGGTTTGATGATTATTGAAAAATATTCTTAATAATCCAATGTTAATATAAATTAATAAAATAGAATTTGAAAAAATTCATTTATTAATAAAATAATAAAAAATGGTTTGCAGTCTTGCAGATTCGAACTTAAGCCCGTTGATAAAATTAACAACAATATATGATTTTCATATCTTTGCTTAAGAATTTCGAACTTTGCCTCATAGTTGTTGTCGGTGATCTTTAGATGTTGCACCAATTTTTTAGCTTCGCCTTTAATTGATGTTACTAACCTGTACATTTTTTTCTACATTAGAAAGATACTTATTGTCATGTACCAAGCTTTTAAACAAATCATGAAATGATGACCATTCATTTATATCGCCACCAAATTCAGGAATTTCAATTTTTCCTAAATGTGTTGAGTTTGAATATTCTCCTTCATTTTTGTTGCTCGGTTGTTGCCTAGGCTCATTCATGCAGTCTGTAATAAGTTCGAGAGCACTAAAATATGTGCTTTCGGCATTTAGCATAATTTTATGCATATTTTTTGGCTTTTTGGATTCACTTAAGTTGTGATATATGTTTTGGAGCTTTTGATATCTAGATTCTAAAAATTTTTCTTTTATTTGAAGCTTTTTGTTGGACATGTCGGCAATATTCGCTGATAGTTCATCATACCAGTCAGTTAACCAATCTGCCATTTCAACAAATTGTGCCCATGATTCATCATCTGATTCAGTAGTTATTACTTTTTCTAAATTACTGTTTTCTTTTGATGTTTGAGGAATTTCTGTAACGTTTATTGGTTCTTCTTGCTGCATGGCTTCTTTTATTAGAAATTGAACCTCTGCTATAATTTTTGATAACGCTTCATAGTACTTCTTTTTAAAATAATCTTCTGATGTAATGCCATATGCCAAAAGTTTTGTGTTATTTGCCGTAAATTCGACTTCAATTTTACTTATCCTCTTACTGACTTCTGGGAGTCTCGAACAGCGGATTGCCTTTTGAGCCAGCTTCTCTCGAATACCAACAATTTCGTCTCCCAATTATTTCTGTTTTTCGAAAAGTTTTTCTTTATTTGCCATTTTAATATAAAGCAAATTTAAAATTTTTTTTTATAAGTTACTAGTTCTTTTTGTCGAAGGACCAATCTTAATGTAAACTATTTGTTACTTAACTGGTTGAATGTTTGTAAGACACTCCTTTATTTTCATTTTAAAATGCTCTTAAATACTAACCACGAACATAACGAACATCTTAAACTAATTTAGTACGCATGCGCTTCTTTCTTATCAACTATTTTCCTTGTCTTCTTTTAGCGACGATAATACGTGCGATAGATAATAAGGGTTGTTTATTAAGATCATATTAATTAATCTAGAGAATATGAAATACAAATATGTAGGCAAAAAATCAATTTTTATCTATAAAACGTTCTTAAGCTAAACCGTAATTAGTCTAGACAATATATAAATATTTAGGCAAGAAAACAATTTTTATCTTTCTGAACCTAAATAAATATGAAATGAATTCTATCCTGATAAAACTATGTTCAATTTCAATTGAACAAAGATTGTTCTTTCTGAATTACAAAATAGTTTTAATTAGCAAAAGCAACAACGTCAATTGCCTCTTTGGTTACCTTTATGCATAAAAAATATTTCAGTTTCTCAACCCTGGGATGAAATTTTAATTTTTGTTTTGTTTTTTTACTTATGCAACTCTTAATGAGGCATGAAATAGTTTCATTTAAAGAAAACTTAATATTTGTAGCCGTTATGGTCACTTTAACGTAATACAAAATATTGCAGTTATCCAACTCTGAAATCTAAATATTTTTTTTTTAATTTTTGATACCAATTTTGTTTTTCCTGAACTAAAAAATTGTTTTAAGTAGTAAAAAACCGACGTTAGTAGCCTTTTTGGTTACTTTTATGTATAAAAATTTTCAATTTCCCAGCCCTGGAAGCGAAATTTTAATTTTTTTTTACTAATGCTGGTTTTTATTATGTATAAAGCAGTGGTAGGCACCGTCAATGAATTGGTAAATTGTGTATGTGTTGAGCCTTAGAGCTACCCACCAATCACAAAGCCAAGCGTTTGAAAGATAATGGTATATTTATACATAATTAGCAATATTTTCTAAGTTGAAAAAAACGTTGATTACGTAAAATTATTAATTAAAAATAAAACTTTTTCTAAGTAAACAGTCAAATGAAAAAAATTTAAAAAGATAGGACAATAATTTGTTACGTTTTCCATTCAAGAAAAAATAAACAAATAAAAGAATGGTTGCTTGCGGGAGCATAACACTAAATATTCGCCAAAAACAAAAAATTCGCGGTTGGATGTATCAAACTTAATAAGCTTTGATGTATGTATGTGGGCATGGAAAATCATGATCATATGGGAAACATATTCAAAATATTTTTCATAAGATTTTACACAGACTAATTAATAAGGCTAAGTGTATTACTAAATTAGGAGAATTAGTATAGTCCGTTATTAGAGAAAAATTGTATAAAAGGCATTGTATGTTAGCGGCATTGTTTATGACAAAATATCTTTCGCATATCATCATGACTAAAATTGTTTGCTGGGCAAATATTCTGGAAAAAATATAAAAAAATTCGTAAGCATCCGCCTGATATTCATACGTCGTTGTCTCATCGACGACTAAATTAAAGAGGGTAAGAATACGTGTGAATGATCTCAGCACAATTGTGATATGAAACGCCCGTATCTGGTATAAAGCAATTTTGGTCACTTTCATGTACTACAATATATTGCATGTACCAACCCTGGAAGTGAAATGTTAAAATGATGTTGACTTGCCTTTGTGTCTTGTAATATTTATCATGTCTTTCTGAGATTTAAATTAAAATTTCGAACAATTAGCCTATAGAATCTTAATTCAATTTAATATAGCAATATAAAATGTTCGTTAAAATTCTTACTACATACAAATTTAAGCTATGGCTTGAGCTACCAATAATAAAATTGGAAAACGTTCACATGTACTTAAGTATAAAATTCTAACTAAAAAAGTTTTACTTAGGTATGATGAAACGAAAAACAATTCAGAAAAATGGGACATGAAGAAAAATAATCAAACGGTAACACGGGTATTATAACAATAACATGTTAACATCAGGTTGATACAGTTCTCGTATCCTTTTTACAATAAAATTTGTGTAAATAGGAACTGTAATCACATTCAACTAAGCCACCTAATAAGTGGTGACAAACACAATACACACGAGCACTGATGATGAAAGGGTTTTGTCTTTCGAAAACAGCTGTTCTGCTCCGCTGTGTAAGTTGAATAACAAAAACTGATGTTGACTTGCCTTTGTGACTTGTAATATTTATCATGTCTTTCTGAGATTTAAATTAAAATTTCGAACAATTAGCCTATAGAATCTTAATTCAATTTGATATAGCAATATAAAATGTTCGTTAAAATTCTTACTACATACAAATTTAAGCTATGGCTTGAGCTACCAATAATAAAATTGAAAAACGTTCACATGTACTTAAGTATAAAATTCAAACTAAAAAAGTTTGACTTAGGTATGATGAAACGAAAAACAATTCAGAAAAATGGGACATGAAGAAAAATAATCAAACGGTAACACGGGTATTATAACAATACCATGTTAACATCAGGTTGATACAGTTCTCGTATCCTTTTTACAATAAAATTTGTGTAAATAGGAACTGTAATCACATTCAACTAAGCCACCTAATAAGTGGTGACAAACACAATACACACGAGCACTGATGATGAAAGGGTTGCGTCTTTCGAAAACAGCTGTTCTGCTCCGCTGTGTAAGTTGAATAACAAAAACTGATGTTGACTTGCCTTTGTGCCTTGGAATATTTATCATGTCTTTCTGAGATTTAAATTAAAATTTCGAACAATTAGCCTATAGAATTTTAATTCAATTTAATATGTGAAATGTTAATGTTTTTTTACCAATGAAACTGTTCATGAGGTACAAAGTAGTGTTAATTAAGAAAAATGTACAATTTTGAACTATTTTTGTTACCTTCATGAACTACAAAATATTGCACTTGTCCAACTCTGGCTTCGAAATTTTCTTTTTGACTCGTGTTGGGTGCGTCGGCTTTTCAATGTATGCGTGCGGATTTTCTGTGCCCCAAATGCGAAAATTTTGCTTGTTTACATACCCGCCAAGATCAAAATGAGCTTCATCTGAAAAGATGATTTTTTTGGCAAAATCGGCATCTTCTGTAAGTCGATCACAGGCTCACTTAGCGAAGCGAAAACGCATTAGATGGTAAACCATATTCGTTCAGCGGAAGGATAAAGCTAATTATCTGTCAAATCAGACATGAGCTAAGTGTTACTATTTACGAAATAAGCACTAGTTGAAAAAAAATTAGATTGCGGACCCTATATAAAAACAAATGTCAATTTCCCAGCCCTTGAAGCGAAATTTTATTTTTTTTCCCAATGCTAGTCTTCGTGAGGTATAAAGTAGTGTTATTTAAGAAAAATTTACAATTTTGAACCATTTTGGTCACCTTCATGAACAATAAAATATTGCACTTGTCCAACCCTGGATTCGAAATTTTGATTTTAATATAAAATAGCTTTAGTTAGCAAAAAAAAAAACAACGGCAATTGCCTTTTATGTTACTTTTATGTATGAAAAAATTCAATTTCCCACCCCTGGAAGCAAAATTTTAAAAATAAAAAAAATTTGTTGGACCAATTCAAATCTTCATGATGTATAATCAGGTTTTATTTAAGAAAAACTTTATTTTTTAACAATCTTAGTTATTAGGCACTACATATATTATTTAGTTAATAGGCACTTCAAAATACTGAATGTGACAAAAAAACGTTTACATTCCCATCCCTGGAAAATAATTTTTTATATGTTTTTAATAGACCATTGAAGCTTCCCAAAGCATGAAATAGGCTTAATTTACAAAACAACCAAAAAATAATTGGTGTTTGGTATTAATTTTGCGTCGAGAAATAGGTGTAAGCTTCCCAGCTCTGGGACCGTATTTTGAATATTTCTGAATTTCAATACCACTCTATTTAAGCTCATTTCCAATCCAACGGTATAAGAACGAAGTCTCTAGCTCTTCTTCGACGGGTTTAAATATATGCATATAGTTTGTGCTATTCCGAGATTATATTTTAACACTTTATTTCTTTAATAAAATACAAAAAAGGGGAAAAATACTATTTAATACCCTACCTAAACGAGCTCTTTAGGCGGTCTAGTTCACCCTTCAATATCCGGGTGCAAATTTCACAAAAAAAAAACACCGGAAAATTTAACTCACCGTAATACTAAGGTATATAAAAAAACTATACCTCAACAATGTATGTATATATTTTCCTTTTGCATCTAAGCATTATACTTTCTTTCTCTGCATATGATGCCTGCCACACTAATTTTATATATATATATATATATATATATATATATATATATATTTATATATGTATATATATATATATATAAATATATATATATATATATACATATATATATAAATATATATATATATATATATATATATATATATATATATATACATGTATATATATATATATATATATATATATATATACATATACATGTATATATATATATATATATATATATATATATATATATATATATATATATATATATACACATTAGAGTTGTACGGCTCCTGAATGAATTAATTCAATTGAATCATTCATTCAATTGAGAGAGGTGAATCTTTCACTTTACTGAGCGTTTTTAGCTCTTTTCTTTCATTTCATTCAGTTGATTCAGTTGTTTCATTGAATCTATTTCTTTCAGTAGCTCGTTTCTTTCAGTTGTTTCAGTAGCTCTTTTCTTTCACTTGTTTCAGTAGCTCTTTTCTTTCACTTCTTTCAGTTGTTTCAGTAGCTTTTTTCTTTTACTTCTTTCAGTTGTTTCAGTTGATTCAGTGATTCAGTTGTTTCAATTGCCTCATTGAATCTGTCTCTTTCAGTAGCTCTTTTCAATGCTTGTATGTCAAAATCTATATGAAAAAAAGGAATTAATTCACTCAATGCAGATACACACATGGTGTGGCGCTTTATATTATTAGAGCTGCCAGATGAAAATTTTTAAACAGCACTGCCATGATACATATTTCAGTACTTGGTTAACTTGGTGCGTATATATACATATATAAACATATACATAAATTGACTGAGAAAAAATCTCCAAAATACAATTAGAAAATATTACTTTATTAAAATAGGTTCGAAAGCAAAATATTTAAAATCACTTAAATATTTATCTAGTTATTGCTTATGTTCAATAAATGTGTTTTATATTACATACGAGTATTAAGCAAAAAATAAAAAGGCATAAGTGGTTGTTGTATTAGCTAGTCTGATTCTTTCATTTTATTTCATGTCATTTTCAGTTCATGAATTATGGCTGAGCCAAGGAATCAACTGAGCTAGTGAATGAAATGAGTGAATTAATTCAGTAAAGTAAGCGGAGCGGAAAAGAGCGCTCAGTCAAAAGAGCTGTTTTGTACAACTCTAATATACATGTATGTTGTTGCCTATTCTGCCTCGAGCCCTTATATTTGAGCATACCATTCACCAGCTGCAGTGAAACTGTTGTTATTTCCTAAATACTCTTCCAGACAGGACACTGAACGTATTGAAAACAAAACTATCTCTTAACCTCTGCTCACAAACTTTGTATTTCCACTCACCGTTTGCAGATACGGGTAATATACATACTTATTTATACAATACCTTAAGGTTCCTGCGAGCAGGATCATATACTTTAAATCACTTCTACCTTAACAGGAATTTTAAATTTACCGAGCCTTATTATTCACTCTTCACTCTGCAGCGGTTTCGTATTGATTAAAAAAATTTTCTGCATCGGTAATAAACTCTTTGCCGTCTAATTCGATAGTTGCCACCAACACAAACACAAAACCAACTTCTATATTCCCCTTTAAATTCCTGGATCTTTAATCCTGGAGGAGAGAAGTATCTTCTTTCCTCAGAATCCAGTCAAAATTGGATTCAGAAACACCCTGTTCACTTCGCTTCACATTGAACACATCTACATGTAAGTACGCCCCTCAGATAGACATTCTGGCAGATGCCAGGCACATTTAACTTGCCGCAATTATTAGAACACATAAAATGCAGGCATAGACTAACTACAGGAAAACTGAACCACAAACAAAATCACATACACATCAAGGAGGACACACAGAAGACATTAGTATTTACGGGGACCCCACTAACTGATCTGAAAACGCTCAGTAAAGGGAATGGTTCACATCGCTCAATTGAATTAATTCATTCAGGAGCCGTACAACTCTAAACATGATCAATTATCCACTGACGCATGTAATTCGCACTTGCTGGAAAGCAATCAACCACTGCCGGCTCTAGAAGTTGTATCCGCAACTATGCCAAAGATGTGTTTTCTGGTGCAGGCAGTTAAAAAGGTATTATCGGATCTCAACGTAAATAAGTCTCCTGGTTCGAATGGAATTCCAGCACTGGTCTTAAAGCAGTCGAAATTAGTTCGTATATATATACATAGTTGAATTTCCATTGTGCTGGAAGGTTGCCCATGTAACTCCAATCTCCAAAAATTACTGTCCAATCGCGGTTTTGTCTGCCCTTTCCAAGGTGATGGAAATCAGCTTTCAGCTAGTGAAATATCTATACCCAAATGACTTACTGAGCGACGTACAGGTGGACAGAGCACATTTTCCATGTGTCAAAAGAAGCATTCAACTGGCTCGGCTGCCTAAGGTGGTGTAAGACATACGAGTACTTCACTCCATCGGATCTTCTTACTATTTATACCACTTATATCCGACCGAAGATGAAATAGAACTCTCGTGTATGGGCCGGTGCCCATGTGTACAGGAGAGGGCGAAGAAGCTTATTGGGGACGGTAAGGTAGCCAACTCTCAAACTCGCAATATGGAGTGTGTTTCACTGTTTTACCGTTACTGTAAACTGTTGCGTTCCAATAAAATCAGACATTTCTTCCCGAAACTCGAAATTTTCTACGCTCGTTTTACATTGCGATCACACACATAAGTCGTGAATTTACCAGTGAAACGCGTTACGCGTAACACTCCTCTTATGTGAAATAAACTCCCTGCGGAGGTCTTTACCCCTCTTCAAAATATTCAATACTATGAATATGCATAACTAAAAGCTGCTTAAAGCAGTCCTTTAAATTAATTTTAAGTATTGGAGTTTTATTTCATTTAAAGAATTTGGGTTCTGTTTCTTATGAAATATGTCGTCAAAAATTGGGGTGTTATTTCATTTCTGTTTGTGGCGACAACTGGTTTTCAAAATTGAGGATTTATTTCATAGGAGCTTTAAACCCCCGATTTTGTCCGCGAAGAATATGTGAAGCTTCAGCCAATGTAAATGTTATGTCAATGATGGCCTCCCCATCATTGGTCATTGCCAACAACAGAAACTCAAATGCTCAAGGTCAACAGTTGAATAAGTCCCGGTTTACACTGTGCAATTTTTGTCGCAGCAATTCTTGATATTTAGTGAGGAAGAGCGAGAAAGGAATACAAATGGTATATATTCCTATTTCAGGACTCTCACACAAAATAAGAATTGCTGCAACAAAAGTTGCATAGTGCAAACCGGGACTAATTTAATATCTCCATAAAAATTTTCGAACACCCTTGACTACCTAATAGGATTATTTCCAAAAATGAAAACCAGCCCATGATATTCCTCGGATCTCAAAATATCTCTATGCGAAATTTCATCTAAATCAGCGGTTTAGGCGTGAAAAGGTAATAGACAGGCAGAGTTACTTCCACATTTATTATATTAGTAAGGATGGAATAAGACCCCAAAAATTACGGACTTATTTCATTCTATATTTGGGGACTTATTTCGCTCGGACCTATTTAATGGAGCCATGTATATAGATAGTTCTTGCTAACAAAATATTAGTCATTTCTAAATTGTAGGAGCACAATAGATGACTTCAGCAAATGCTTTGTTCAGATTATATTGAATAGTCGAAATTAAAAATATATTCATTTTAATTTCGAGTACATACTATTAGGGTTTCTATGTTAATACATTCATCCCTGTTCACAGTTTCAGCTATTAAGCATGTTTGGCTGGTTTGTGAGTGATAAAACTTAAGTGTTTCTTGTGTTGGTCGATTTTCTAATGTCGATAAAAATAGATGTAATATACCCATGATTCGCCACCAATTACAATCCTCTCAAATTAATGTGGATATCCATTCTTTTGTAATACTTTAATATTTTCATTTTAAATTTGGTTTCTATATTAACTGCCTATTTCACAATGTCGAAAGACTTCTTTTTTTCTTATAATTATATTTGAAACAAAAACAATTTATAAAATTTTAGTATTGTGAAATAAGCATTAAAGCTTTTATTCGCATGAATAGCTTTTATGAAAAATAACTTTAAAATTCAATAGTGTAACAAACAAGTTATTACTATATTACTTCATTCTAATAGCTGCTATTTATTTATAAAAATTGTAAAATTTACAATTCCTTGACTACACAGTTTACAGTACATCATGTTTCATAAAAAGTTTACCTGGCACCGACTACATATGCTAGGCAGATTTAGAATATATAACAAAAATTTTTTTATAAGCTCTAGTTTTCGAGAGATACAGTTATGTCAAAAATAAAAGCACTTGCAGGACATATATTTTTTTTATGAGTAGGACCTGCGCTCAGGAGGCGGCAGATGAGGAAAGATGAGAAGATAGAGAATTTTTTTTTGTAGCAATTTGAACCGTTTTACTTCGACGGCTATTTTTTTTTCGCTACAAGGCCAACGAATGCTGTTTTTCTGCTCCTTAGTACATAGTTGTGTCAGTCGCTGAAAATTATGCTGATAGAAAACAATTAAAAGCGCTTTATTCGGCTGTGCCGAATCCAAAAAATATCCTTCTTCTTTTTTTTTTCTTTCTCAAACAGAAAGTAGGTTTAATAAAAAAATTTTGTTATCAGTTACTTTTATATAAGAAAACATTTCAATTATTTCTGATACCTCTGAACGTCTTTCAAAACTATTAAATATGTTTAATTTACAAACAAAAAGAAAAAATCCGTTCCATGTACCACAAAAAATTCTAATTGTGCAACCCTAAAATCGTCTTTTAGAATTTTTGGTTTTTAATGCCAATTTACGTCTTCCTAATATACAAAGTAGGCATAATTCATCATAAAAATGAAAAATAGTTACTTCAATGCATCACAAAATTTCGATATTCCAACCCCGAAACTGAAATACTTTTATGTATTACAAAATTTCGATTTACCAACCTTGGAACCAAATTTTTAATTTTTAAAATTTAAGCATGTTTTTCTTTATCAAGAGTGTATTAATATAGCAAATAATGGTGCATATTTAAAACAAATAAAATGCAAGCAAACTCGTCTCTAAAATAAATACAATTAAGGTAAATGTTACTTTACTACATTCATTTATTGCAAGATATACAATATATATTTACAAAATGTTGTGAAATTGAAAAATTAGCTATAGTTTAGTTCGAAAATTGCCGAACCATTTGGTGATTGTCGTCCTTTGTAAACAATTGACCACATTTTTTCATTAATTTTAGCTAAGTAAGGGTCCTGTCTGTTTAAGTACTTAACCATTCTTTGGGGTAAATATAATCATTTACTGTTGTCTAAATACGCTATGACTTTTGATCCATTATGTGTAACCTTCCACTCAAAATTTAAAATTTTGTGTGGTTCATTTAAAGGAATATCATCAATTTTGGTGTACTCGGATTTTAATCCTTGGACGATGTTAACTAATTGTTGATAGATCTAAAAAACAAACATATACAAAATTTTTATTTATTTTTAATTTCATTTAAACACTTTTTTTATAATGTGCAACGTTCTTATCATTTTTTTTTTTTTTTTTGCGTAATTTCAAGTAACTTTGAAGAGTGATAACTAAAAATTTACTTTTACACTTTCTTTTATATCAATATTTTTTTTTTGTTGAATTCTCAAACTCTAAATTTATCTTATACTATTCAAATGAAAATTTAATTTGCACTTATGTGTATAATTTGAACAAAGGGTTGTTCCTATTGAAAAAATTACCTTAGAGCATGGATGGAAAACGTGATACAATTGTACTTTTTTTCTGGTACAATTACGACTTTGTTGGTACCACCTCGAGTAATTTGGTACAATTTAAATATCTGTACCAAAGACTATAGGTTTACTCCTAGTTCTTAAAAACGTTTTCTGCTTGAATATTTTTCCAATTTCTCAGATAATCAGTTAATAAACACAAAATATTGATTTTGTCTTAACTTTTCATTATATGCAGAGTAGTATCCTTATAAAATTACCTTGGAGTAGTATTCCTATAAAATTACCTTGGAGTAGTACCCCTACATTACTACTATTACATTACATTGGAGTAGTATCCCTATAAAATTACCTTGGAGTAGTATCCTACATTACTACTACATTACATTGGAGTAGTATCCCTACATTACTACTACTACATTACATTGGAGTAGTATCCCTATAAAATTACCTTGGGGTAGTATCCCTATAAAATTACCTTGGAGTAGTATCCCTACATTACTACTGTGGTGCAATAATTTAGCATCTTAACCTGTCGAACTTTCGTTAGATTTGTAAAATGGGTTTACTTTTAAGTTTTTGTTTTACTAACTTAAATACATACTAATTGTTCCTCATCAAATAGAATCCTCGTCACACCATATCTTAACAGTTGTGTTAGAGGAGAAACGCTAGTACCATAATTCGTAATTTATTTTCGTTTCTTAAGAGTCGAACATTTTTGGAATATACACAACGTATTAAGAATAACACAAATCTATTGAAACCTGCCGGTAAATTGCACAATCCAAATGAAGTCTATTTAAACATTTATTGCCAGTCAGTAGTTCCGAAAGCAGTATACGTCATCTATGTTGATACATAGGAACTACTTTTCATCAAAAAACTTTTGCGATAAGCTTATCAATCTGATTATCTATCTCTCCTTTGCAGAGGCAAAATATCTTTTTTTTTACATTTTAATTAATCTTACCATAGCGATATCTGCAACCGGACTCCTTAACTCTAATCCACAAGCAGTTATGATGTCCTTTTCAACCATTCTTGAATTTGTTCCGAAACCTCTTTAGTTTCTACCCTTCCTCTTTGTCGCTAGTACATTGGCATCTTTTCATTTGTGTTTTTAACGGACAATCAGTATTAGTTTTCCGACGGTAGTTATTATGTATTCTATTAACCGCATCCGATTATCAAGGTCTAACTCAGTGAAATCACTGATAATATTAGTATCATAAAAAAATTATTCAGCAGAAGTCAATTTCTAAGCTGTAGTAATTTTCTGAAGAACAAATCACCATTAATCATGTGCAGTTCGCTTAATTTTAAAAAATCCAAAAATACTTCTTTCTAACAAAAGTGCGATAGGTTTGTATAATTTCAGGTTATACGATGTGGAGTATTTCTTTGTTTATACAGTGACACAACGCATCAAATTAACATGATAGAATTTGTACCGTTACAATAGGATTGTCCTTTGAATCATATGTAGTGCAATATATATTTACAAAATGTGAAAGGGTATATATAGGTTTATCATTTCTTCGATATGCACATGGGACCCCATAAAGTATATATATTCTGGATCCTTATGAATAGCGATGACGATTGAGCGATGTCCGTCTGTACGTGAAATCGGTTTTCCCAAGCCCCCAGAAAAGATAGAGACTTCGTTCTTGGACGGTTGGATTGAAAATGAACTTAAATAGAGTGCTATTGAAATTCAGAAAGATCCGAAGACTTCTCGACGCAAAATTTATACCAAAAATCAATTATTTTTTTAATGTTTGTAAATTAAACCTATTTCGTGCTTTGGGGAGCCTCAATGGTCTATTAAAAACTAAAAAAATAAAAATTTTTTCCAGGGATGGGAAATTAAACATTTTTTTCCGGCCTATTCCGTATTTTGTAGTACATTTAGTAACTAAAATTGTTAAAAATTTGAAGTTTTTCTTTAACAAAACCACTTTATACGTCATGAAGGTTTGCATTGGCCAAAAAAAATATTTTTTTTAATTCAAATTTTGCTTCCAAGGGTGGGAAATTGAATTTTTTTTTACATGGAAGTAATCAAACAGGCAACTGATGTTGTTTTTGTGTTTTGCTAACTAAAACTGTGTTATAAATTAGGAAGAACAAAATTGGAAGGGATTAACAAGTGCAATATTTTATGGTACATGAAAGTTACCAAAATGGTAAAAGATTTGCAATTTCTTTAAATAAAACTACTTTATACCTCATGAAGCGTTGTACTGACAAAAAAAACAAGAAAATTAAAATTTCGGTTCCAGGGTTGGGAAAATGAAAGTTTTTTTTGGTACATGCTATATTTTGTAGGACATGTAATAACCAAATATTTGAGTTTTTCTTAAACAAAACTACTTTATACCTCAAGAAGATTTGCATTGATAAAAAAATTTTAAAAATTAAAATTTCGCTTCCAGGGTTGGGAATATTTATATTTTTATACATAAAAGTAACCAAAAAGGCATTTGACGTTATTTTTTATTTATTTGCTGACTAAAACTATTTTATATTTTAGGAAAAACAAAATTGGTATAAAAAATTTCAATCAAAATCAAAATTTCGAGTTCAGGGTTGGACAAGTGCAATATATTATAATTCATGAAGGTAACCAAAATAGTTCAAAATTGTAAATTTTTCTTAAATCACACTACTTATACCTCACGAAGGGTTGGAAAACTGAACGTTTTTTTGGTACATGCAATATATTGTAGAACATGAAAGTGACCAAAATGCATTTATACCTAATAAAAACTAGCATTGTTAAAAAATTAAAATTTCGCTTCCAGGGCTGGAAAATTGAAGCTTTTTTATGCATAAAAGTAACCAAAAAGGCTACTAACGTCGGATTTTACCACTTAAAACAATTTTTTCGTTCAGGAAACACAAAAATGGTGTCAAAAATTAAAAAAAAAGAAAATTTAGATTCCAGAGTTGGATAACTGCAATATTTTGTAGTACGTTAAAGTTACGTAATAGCTACAAATATTAAGTTTTGCTTAAATGAAACTATGCCTCGTTAAGAGTTGCATTGGTAAAAAGAAACAAAAAACATAAAATCTCGTTTCCAGGGCTGGAAAACTGAAATATTTTTATGCATAAAGGTAACCAAGAAGGCAATTAACGTTGTTGCTTTTCCTAATTAAAACTGTTTTATAATTCAGGAAGAACAAAATTGGTATTAAAAACAAATGAAATATTTTATGGTACATGAAAGTGACCAAAAAGTTTAAAAAATTTAAATTTTTTTGTCAAGTAAAACTATGTTACACCTCACTAAGAAATGCATCGGTAAAAAAATAAAAATTCGCTTCCAGAGTTGGAAAATCGAAATACTTTTGGTACATAAAAGTGCCCACATAAATTCTAAATTTTGTGTTTCTAGTGAATTAAACCTATTTTATATTTCAGAAAAAATTGAATTGGTATTAAAAAATTAAAAATTCGGTTCCAGGGTTAAAAACTCGAAATTTTTTGGTACATACAAGTACCCACATAAACTCCAAATTTTGTTTTTTCAGTGAATTAAGCATATTTTATACTTCGCTAAGAATTAAATTGGCATTAAAAATTTTTAAATTAAAAGTTCGGTTCCAGGGTTGGAAAATCGAGATTTTCCAACCTAATATTGGTTTTTTGTGAATGAAATATTTTTATACTTCAGGAAGAATTAACTTGGTATTAAAAACCAAAAAAATTAAAAATCCAATTTTAGGATTTTAATATCGAAATTTTCTGATTCATAAAAGCAATCATATAATGTGCTATTTTTGATTTTTATATTGAGCTAGAGTAACCCTGCCCGCGTTGCTGGACAATACAATAACATGCGTTTACTTCTTTGTATTAAAAACTAAATTTTCTAGAAATAATAGACATTTTCCTGAAAAGGAAGTGAAAAATAATATAAACTTTTTAAAGTGAAAACATCAAAGAGAAAAAAAATTATTGTAGAGCTTGGTGGTAAACAACATTTTGATTAGTATTGCTATTTTTACAAAAAAATGAATAAAGACGACGCCTTCCCTACACGTGAACATGCAACATACAGTTGACCGTGGCGCGGCATTGTTGAATAACTTTTTTAATTTTTTTTGATGCAAAAGATTTTAATTTTAACTGAAAGATTACAAATCAATAATTAAAAAATTGCAATGCTCGCACTGTAAACTTAAATGACAATCAATAAACACAGAAATTAAATAAGTCAAATGACGCGAGCAAGCAGAGCCTTATACCGACAAAATGTAATTCTCATAAAAATCAATTAAAAACGTTATATTCGATCGGGTCGAATCTTAAATACCCTCCAAATATTTAGTAAGTAAATTTAAAATGTTTAACTTGGTGGAACAGAGTTCCTTTAAGACATCTCTGTACCCAATTTTAAATCTCTATTTTGAGAGAGTCATTCCGGAAAGGGTCGTGGAATAGACGTTTCACCTCTGCAAGACCAGGGAACACCTCCGCTTCTACTATGGTTAAGGAATACAAATTGTTCAATATTTACACTATTTTTGCATATAATATCGAACATCAACACCCACTAAAGGGGGCGGGGTCCAAAAATAGACTATATCATGTTTTCCACAGACGAACGTATGGGCATTGCTAGACCGTCTTAGACTTCAACACTGATTAAGAATATATATATTTTATGGGGTCCAATTCCTTTTGGAGGGTATTAAAACTGTATTTTAGCGGGGTCGCTCTGGCAAGGGCTGTGGGGAAACATTCCACCTTTGTCATAAAACTCTAAAAATAAATGTTTAGGATAATGAAATACAAAATTTAATTTTTTTATTGCGTCATTTATGGGTCAAAAGGGGAGGTAGGACAGAGTAGTACCAGGTTACGTCTCAGCTTCGTCAGTAAAGCTTAAAAATGTTATTTTTAATGAATGTAGGCTTAAGTAAAACAATTTGTTACATTTTTACATATAATAACGCCCACTAAAGGAGGCGGAATCCAAAAATTTATGGCTTTCAGTTTAACGCGTTGGACCTTTTTGAAATTAAAAATATATCATTTGCTTAACAAAATTACAAAAAACCTTTACAAATGAAGTTATTTTTTAGAGGTTGGTTTAGTTCTTCTTAGGGGAACTTTTTTCCCTCTTGCGCCATTTAGCCCATCACCGAACTTAACCTGTGATATCCTTCAAGATATATTTACTCCAAATTTCAAGAGTCTAGCTCTTTTGGTTTGGACTGAATCGTGATTTCCACAGACGGACGGACGGTCGGACATACTCAGTTCGTCTTAGATTTCATCACTGATCAAGAATATATATACTTTATGGGGTCTCAGATGGATATTTTGCTGCGTTACAAACGGAATGACAAAGTGAATAAACCCTCATATTATTTTTTGGAGGGTATAAAAAAATACATTTTATAAAGGGAAACCACACTATCATAAAAGTGTGCGTATAATGCATTTTCGTAGATATATGTCGATGTTTTTTTTTATAAACCATTAGTGAAAGTAGACCTTTCCAACGCATGTACTCGTTTGAAAATCGATTGAATGGTTCTCGAGTTATAAAATCACGAACATAGGACAACCTATTTTTATATATATAGAAGAAGAAGATTATACCTAATTTATATATCAGGAAAAAATAAATTAGTATTTAAAACCAAAAAAATCTAAAAGACAGTTGAACAATTAGAACTCTTGGGGTACATGAAACGGATTTTTTGTTTGTTTGTAAATTAAACATATTTAATATTTTTGAAAGACGTTCAGAGGTATTAAAAATAAAAAGAGCCAAACATTTAGCTTCCTAGCCAAAAAATTTAAACGTTTTCTTAAATATAAAAGTAACCGATAACATAATTTTGTTTTTTTGTTGTCGATTTTCCAACCCTTCAAACGAATTTTTTGTTTTTAAAATGTTTAATACCAATTTAATTCTTAGCGAAGCATAAAATGTATTTAATTCACTGAAAAAAACCAAAATTGGGAATTTATGTGGGTACGAATTATATGTTCCAAAAAATTTCGATTTTCAAACCCTGGAACCGAATTTTTAATTTTTTAATACTAATTTAATTTTTTCTGAAATATAAAATGGGTTTAATTCACTAGAAACGCAAAATTTTGAATTTGTGTGGGTACTTTTAAGTACCAAAAGTATTTCGTATTTTCCAACTCTGGAATTTTTATTTTTTTACCAATGCAATTCTTAGTGAGGTGTAACATAGTTTTACTTGACAAAAAAATTTAAATTTTTTAAACTTTTTGGTCACTTTCATGTACCATAAAATATTTCATTTGTCCAGCCTGGAGTGGAGATTTTGATTGTTTAAGATTTTAATACCAATTTTGTTCTTCCTGAATTGTAAAACAGTTTTAATTAGTAAAAGCAACATTGTTAATTTCCTTCTTGGTTACCTTTATGCATAAAAAATATTTCAGTTTCCCAACCTTGGAAACGAAATGTTAATAGGTTTTTTGATTCTTTTTACCAATGCAACTCTTAATGAGGCATGAAATAGTTTCATTTAAGAAAAACTTAATATATGTAGCTATTATGGTAACTTTAACGTACTACAAAATATTGCAGTTATCCAACTCTGGAATCTAATTTTTTTTTTAAATTTTTGATACCATTTTTGTGTATCCTGAACTAAAAAATAGTTTTAAGTGGTAAAAACCGACATTAGTAGCCTTTTTGGTTACTTTTATGCATAAAAAAGTTTCAATTTTCCAGCCCTGGAAGCGAAATTTTAATTTTTTACCAATGCTAGTTTTTATTAGGTGTAAATGCATTTTGGTCACTTTCATGTTCTACAATATATTGCATGTACCAAAAAAACTTTCAGTTTTCCAACCCTGGAAGTGAAATTTTAATGTTATTTTGTTTTTTCCCAATGAAACTCTTCATGAGGTATAAGTAGTGTGATTTAAGAAAAATTTACAATTTTGAACTATTTTGGTTACCTTCATGAACTATGAAATATTGCACTTGTCAAACCCTGGACTCGAAATTTTGATTTTTATTGAAATTTTTTATACCAATTTTGTTTTTCCTAAAATATAAAATAGTTTTAGTCAGCAAAAAAAAAAAAATAACGTCAAACGCCTTTTTGGTTACTTTTATGTATAAAAAAAAATTAAATTTCTCAACCCTGGAAGCGAAATTTTAATTTTTAAAATTTTTTTATCAATGCAAATCTTCTTGAGGTATAAAGTAGTTTTATTTAAAAAAAATTGCAATATTTTTACCATTTGGTTATTACATGTCCTACAAAATATAGCATGTACCAAAAAAAAAACTTTCATTTTCCCAACCCTGGAACCGAAATTTTAATTTTCTTATTTTTTTTGTCAGTGCAACGCTTCATGAGGTATAAATTAGTTTTATTTAAGAAAAATTGCAAATTTTTTACCATTTTGGTAACTTTCATGTACCATAAAATATTGCACTTGTCCATCCCTGGATTCGAAATTTTATTTTTGTATATTTGATACCAATTTTGTTCTTCCTAATTTATAAGACAGTTTTAGTTAGCTAAAAACCAAAAAAAACCATCAGTTGCCTGTTTGATTACTTTCATGTAAAAAAAATCAATTTCCCACACCTGGAAGCAAAATTTGAATTTAAAAAAATATTTTTTTTTTTTGGCCAATCCAAATCTTCATGACGTATAAAGTGGTTTTGTTAAAGAAAAACATGAAATTTTTAACAATTTTAGTTACTACATGTACTACAAAATACGGAATAGGCCGAAAAAAAATTTTTTATTTCCCATGCCTGGAACAAAATTTAATTTGTTTAGTTTTTAAGAGACCATTTAGGCACGAAATAGGTTTAATTTAAAAACATTAAAAAAAATAATTGATTTTTGGTATAAATTTTGCGTCGATAAATAGGTGTGTTCGGATCTTTCTGAATTTCAATAGCACACTATTTAACTTCATTTCCAATCCAACGGTCCAAGAACGAAGTCTCTAGCTTTTCTGGGGGCTTGGGAAAACCGATTTCACGTACAGACGGACATCGCTCAATCGTCATCGCTATTCATAAGGATCCAGAATATGTATACTTTATGGGGTCCCATGTGCATATCGAAGAAATTACACACGGAATGACAAATCTATATATACCCTTTTACTTTTTTGTGAAGGGTATAAAAATTAATCGCCGCATTACATGATTCAAAGGACAATCCTATTGTAACGGTACAAATTCTATCATGTTAATTTGATGCGTTGTGTCAATGTATAAACAAAGAAATACTCCACATCGTATAACCTGAAATTATACAAACCTATCGCACTTTTGTTATAAAGAAGTATCTTTGGATTTTTTAAAATTAAGCGAACTGTACATGATTAATGGTGATTTGTTCTTCAGAAAATTACTACAGCTTAGAAATCGACTTCTGCTGAATAATTTTTTTATGATACTAATATTATCAGTGATTTCACTGAGTTAGACCTTGATAATCGGATTCGGTTTACAGAATACATAATAACTTCCGTCGGAAAACTAATACTGATTGTCCGTTAAAAACACAAATGAAAAGATGCCAATGTACTAGCGACAAAGAGGAAAGGTAGAAACTAAAGAGGTTTCGGAACAAATTCAAGAATGGTTGAAAAGGACATCATAACCGCTTGTGGATCAGAGCTTAGGAGTCCGGTTGCAGTTGCTAAAAAGAAATGGTATGGTAGTGTTTCCACGTTCCTATGTATCAACATAGATGACGTATACTGCTTTCGGAACTACTGACTGGCAATAAATGTTTAAATAGACTTCATTTGGATTGTGCAATTTACCGTCAGGTTTAAATAGATTTGTGTTATTCTTAATACGTTGCGTATATTCCAAAAATGTTCGACTCTTAAGAAACGAAAATCAATTACGAATTATGGTACTAGCGTTTCTCCTCTAACACAACTGTTAAGATATGGTGTGACGAGGATTCTATTTGATGAGGAACAATTAGTATGTATTTAAGTTAGTAAAACAAAAACTTAAAAGTAAACCCATTTTACAAATCTAACGAAAGTACGACAGGTTAAGATGCTAAATTATTGCACCAGAGTAGTAATGGAGGGATACTACGCCAAGGTAATTTTATAGGGATACTACCCCAAGGTAATTTTATAGGGATACTACTCCAATGTAATGTAGTAGTAGTAATGTAGGGATACTACTCCAAGGTAATTTTATAGGGATACTACTCCAAGCTAATATTATAGGGATACTACTCCAAGGTAATTTTATAGGGATACTACTCCAATGTAATGTAATAGTAGTAATGTAGGGGTACCACTCCAAGGTAATTTTATAGTGATATTACTCCAAGGTAATATTATAGGGATACTACTCCAAGGTAATTTTATAGGGATACTACTCCAATGTAATGTAATAGTAGTAATGTAGGGGTACTATCCTAAGGTAATTTTATAGGAATACTACTCCAAGGTAATTTTATAAGGATACTACTCTGCATATAATGAAAAGGTAAGACAAAATCAATATTTTGTGTTTATTAACTGATTATCTGAGAAATTAGAAAAATATTCAAGCAGAAAACGTTTTTAAGAACTAGGTGTAAACCTATAGTCTTTGGTGCAGATATTTAAATTGTACCAAATTACTCGAGGTGGTACCACGGTACCAACAAAGTCGAGATTGTACCAGAAAAAAAGTACAATTGTATCACGTTTTCCATCCGTGCTCCAATGTAATTTTTTCAATAGGAACAACCCTTTGTTCAAATTATACACATGAGTGCAAATAAAATTTTCATTTGAGTAGTATAAGATAAATTTAGAGTTTGAGAATTCAACAAAAAAAAATATTGATATAAAAGAGAGTGTAAAAGTAAATTTTTAGTCATCACTCTTCAAAGTTACTTGAAATTACCTCAAACAAAAATGGTAAGAACGTTGCATATTATAAAAAAAGTGTTTAAATTAAATTAAAAATATATAAACATTTTTTATTTCTTTGTTTTTTAGATCTATCAACAATTAGTTAACATCGTCCAAGGATTAAAATCCGAATACACCAAAATTGATGATATTCCTTTAAATGAACCACACAAAATTTTAAATTTTGAGTGGAAGGTTACACAATATGGATCAAAAGTCATAGCGTCTTTAGACAACAATAAATTATTTTATATTAAATTGAATTAAGATTCATAGGCTAATTGTTCGAAATTTGTTTTAAAATCTCAGAAAGACATGATAAATATTCCAAGGCACAAAGGAAAGTCAACATCAGTTTTAATAAACTTACACAGCATAGCAGAACAGCTGTTTTCGAAAGACGCAACCCTTTCATCATCAGTGCTCATGTGTATTGTGTTTGTCACCACTTATTAATTCAATTTAATATAGCAATATAAAATGTTCGTTAAAATTCTTACTACAATAAATTATTATATTTACCCCAAAGAATGGTTAAGTACTTAAACAGAGAGGACCCTTACTTAGCTAAAATTAATGAAAAAATGTGGTCAATTGTTTACAAAGGACGACAATCACCAAATGGTTCGGCAATTTTCGAACTAAACTATAGCTAATTTTTCAATTTCACAACATTTCGTAAATATATATTGTATACCTTGCAATAAATGAATGTAGTAAAGTAACATTTACCTTAATTGTATTTATTTTAGAGACGAATTTGCTTGCATTTTATTTGTTTTAAATATGCAGCATTATTTGCTATATTAATAAAGAAAAACATGCTTAAATTTTAAAAATTAAAAATTTGGTTCCACGGTTAGTAAATCGAAATTTCGTAGTACATAAAAGTATTTCAGTTTCAGGGTTGGAATATCGAAATTTTTTTGATGCATTGAAGTAACCATATAATTTGCTATTTTTAATTTTTATGATGAATTATACCTACTTTGTATATCGGGAAGACTTAAATTGGCATTAAAAACCAAAAAATCTGAAAGACGATTCTAGGGTTGCACAATTAGAATTTGTTGTGGTACATGGAACGGATTTGTTGTTTTTGTTTGTAAATTAAACATATTTAATAGTTTTGAAAGACGTTCAGAGGTATCAGAAATAATTGAAATGTTTTCTTAAATATAAAAGTAACTGATAACAAAATTTTTTTTATTAAACCTACTTTCTGTTTGAGAAAGAAAAAAAGAAAGAAGAATTACATCTGAGAAGGATATTTAAGATTCGGCACAGCCGAATAAAGCACTTTTAATTGTTTTCTATCAGCATAACTTTCAGCGACTGACACAACCATGTACTAAGGAGCAGAAAAACAGCATTCGTTGGCCATGTAGCAAAAAAAAAAATGCCCTCGAAGTAAGACGGTTCAAATTGCTACAAAAAAATTCTCTATCTTCTCATCTTTCCTCATCTGTCCCCTCCTGAGCGCCGGTCCTACTCATAAAAAAAAAATATATGTCCTGCAAGTGCTTTCATTTTTGACATAACTGTACCTCTCGAAAACTAGAGCTTATAAAAAAATTTTTGTTATATATTCCAAATCTGCATAGCATATGTAGTCGGTGGCAGGTAAACTTTTTATGAAACATGATGTACTGTAAACTGTGTAGTCAAGAAATTGTAAATTATACAATTTTAATAAATAAATAGCAGCTATTAGAGTGAAGGAGGGTATAGTAATAACTTGTTTGTTACACTCTTGAATTTTAAGTTTATTTTTCATATAAAACTATTCATGCGAATAAAAGCTTTAATGCTTATTTCACAATACTAAAATTTTATAAATTGTTTTTGTTTCAAATATAATTATAAGAAAAAAAAGAAGGCTTTCGACATTGTGAAATAGGCAGTTAATATAGAAACCAAATTTAAAATGAAAATATTAAAGTATTACAAAAGAATGGCTATCCACACTATTTTGAGGGGATTGTAATTGGTGGCGAATCATGGGTATTTGACATCTATTTTTATCGACGTCAGAAAATCGACCAACACAACACTTAAGTTTTATGACTCACAACCCAGCCAAACATGCTTAATAGCTGAAACTGTGAACGTATTTAGGTATTTTCGGGATGAATGTAACAACATAGAAATCCTAATAGTATGTGCTCAAAATTAAAATGAATATGAAACAAATTTCGAACAATTAGCCTATGAATCTTAATTCACTTAACCCTGCATTACTAACCTTAACTCATGTCGCATAGTTACTAACCATGGGTCTTATCGACCCTCAATTGTATTATCCATTGAAATCGTCTTAACTTATAAATTGATTAAAACGTATACTTCTTGTGGTAGATTTTAGTCTTTTATTGTTAAATTTTAATATACAATGGTGTATTAAACAACTTATATATTTAAATTGAAATTAAGTTTGTATTCATTACAACATAGCTAAAAAAAAGTGAAAAAAAAGTTATCCAGCCGAATAGAGCATAAAATTATGAGTTTTTAAGATATTGACGTCAAATAAAGTGCATTTGAAAGCTGAAATATAATAGTAAAATGTTAGACAGAAAAATTGGTACGGCTAAAGCAAAAATTTTTCAGTTATGTACTGTAAATGTCACCTTTTATTCGGAATTTTCATCGAACAGATCGTCATAAATGTGTTCCTCTTGTGCCGAAGCAATGCAATTTGAGCACAATATACAACAGTGATTCTGGCAAATATATTTTCCACATTTAGAGCACGTGGTTTTGGTTTTGCGATCTTGTTTGTAATCACAAATCTGGCAGCGGCTTCCTTTCAATTGTTGTGTAGGCAGCTCTTTTTCCTCCTCCTCCAATGGGTTCGCAAATTTTGAGCAGCTTGCTTTCAGATTTTTTGGCAAGTTAATATTTTATTACGTTTCTGAATATTTGCCTGTACAAGATCCATTGCCAAATCCTTTATAAAAACTGATCGTTTTTTGTACTCTACTGGTGCGTTTTGAGTACAGAGTAAAATAACTCTAGCATTTATAGCTGCCATATTCAAAAGTGAATAAAATATTACTAAAGGCCAACGCCGACAGTTTCTGGCTACGTTATAAGCAGCACCCAATTGATCTGTAACATCCACTCCTCCTTTCGTATGATTGTAGAAATCTATAATTTCTGTCAAGCACTTAGAACCATCTAATACCTTACCGGTCTTGTGAAAAGTTGAAAGAAGAAGAACGCACTTATTTTTTTTTTTTGGTATATAAGACAGTATTGTAGAATTTTTGGTAAAGCCAATGATTGTTGAATGCACTTCGCGATTTATAGCGTTTGAAAATATGGGTGGCAAGAATCTTTTGTTTTTTCGGATAGTTCCAACTAACGTGAACATATATTTTTTGTATAACGGTATAACTAACCTGGGTCTAATCGACCCATAATCTTTGTTACGTTATTGCTAACTATGGGTCTAGTCGACCCAGGCTGTTTTTTTAAATAATTTTATATGCATAATATCATAAATATTCCTTATGTTTATTGTTTATAAAGGTTTAAATATAAACAAATTTAGATTACACATATATCTTGAGTTAAAATATCGTGTTGATTTTTTTTTAATTTAAAAAGTTTGCGTCTCTGGGTCGATTCGACCCAGAGGTTAGTAATGGAGGGTTAATATAGCAATAAATGTTCGTGAAAATACTTACTACATACAAAATGAATATATTTTCAATTTCGACTATTCAATATAAGCTAAACAAAGCATTTGCTGAAGTCATCTAATGTGCTCCTACAATTTAGAAATGATTAATATTTTGTTAGCAAGAACTATCTATATACATGGCTCCATTAAATAGGTCCGAGCGAAATAAGTCCCCAAAAATAGAATGAAATAAGTCCGCAATTTTCGGGGTCTTATTCCATCCTTACTAATATAATAAATGTGGAAGTAACTCTGCCTGTCTATTACCTTTTCACGCCTAAACCGCTGATTTAGAATATCATGGGCTGGTTTTAATTTTTGGAAATAATCCTATTAGGTAGTCAAGGGTGTTCGAAAATTTTTATGGAGATATTAAATTAGTCCCGGTTTGCACTATGGAACTTTTGTTGCAGCAATTCTTATTTTGTGTGAGAGTCCTGAAATAGGAATATATACAATTTGTATTCCTTTCTCGCTCTTCCTCAATAAATATCAAGAATTGCTGCGACAAAAATTACATAGCGTAAACCGGGACTTATTCAACTGTTAACCTTGAGCATTTTAAACTTTGATACAGTTGACTAAAACAATATATTTGCTTTTGGGAAAGACTTAATAGGGGGTCAAGGCTGGTTTAAAATTTCTATGGATGTATGAAACTGTGAAACTGATAACCATGAACATTTTAAACTTTGATACAGTTAAAAATACAATACATCATTGAAAAGGTTTCTGTTATTGGCAATGACCAATGAGAGGGGCGGCCATCATTGACATAACATTTACATTGGCTGAAGCTTCACATGTATTCTTAGCGGACAAAATCGGTGGCTTAAAGCTACTATGAAATAAATCCTCAATTTTGAAAATCAATTGTCGCCACAAACAGAAATGAAATAACACCCCAATTTTTGGCGACATATTTCATAAGAAACAGAACCCAAATTCTTTAAATGAAATAAAAATCCAATACTTAAAATTAATTTAAAGGACTGCTTTAAGCAGCTTTTAGTTATGCATATTCATAGTATTGAATATTTTGAAGAGGGGTATATATATATATATATATATATATATATATATATATATATATATATGTATATATGTATATATGTATATATATATATACATATATATATATATATATATATATATATATATATATATATGTATATATGTATATATGTATATATATACATATATATATATATATATATATATATATATATATATATATATATATATATACTAGCTGACCCGACAAACGTTGTTTTGCCTTCAAATTTTGTTTTCATTGAAAGTCTGGTTCCGCTACAAAGTCGTTGTGGATCGATATTTCGAAGAAGAATGATAGTTGCACTGCACCGACAAACCAAATTTTGTTCAAATACCTTCAAAAGCAGCAGAAATAATGGATTTTTAATTTGTGATAGCGGACCCCGTTGCACTTCCTTACAACCACCCAAAAAAAGAAATGAAATATTATAGATTTTTTTATGAAATGAATGCATTGTATATCAAAGTTATTAATGTCAACGCAAAACATTTTGATATACAATATTTTTCGTTTTCCCATTTGAAGCGAGCACAAATAAACACTTAGGAGTTCCAACTCTTGAGCAGGCCACGTATAGCTGTCCATGTGAAAAGCACGGCTCCTCCAAATTTAATCCGCATATTTGAAGTGTTTGCCCTTGCGCCTTATTGATGGACATGGCAAAAGATAGACGCACTGGGAATTGCAAACGCTTAAATTCAAATGGCATGTCTGTTGGAATCAGTGGAATACGTGGTATGAGTACAATTTCACCTTTCGCTGTTCCGGTCAATATTGTGGCTTCAATTAAATTCGACATCAATTTTTTTACTGCAAGTCTGGTGCCATTGCACAGTTTTGGTGCATTTAAATTTCGCAGTAAAATAATTGATGTGCCAACCTTTAAATTCTCCGACAAAATAGATTTGCAAAAATTGATGTTCACCATCAGGATATGGCAATAAGGAATCAGCTCGATGATAAATCTGTCCTTGAATCTGTAACAATTGTGAAATGTTATTAGATGCTGGGTTTTCATATGATATTTCGCATGAAGTAATCACCTTAAACGTCGGCATGAAATTGTCTGTTATAATTTTGGTCGCACCAAAAGAAGTCATTTGAAATGCCGCATTGTATTGTTGAATGTGAGACAAAAAATACTTAGACGTTTGCGACGTTCCAAAAATGAATGTATGACGTGGATCGGGGGGGAGATTCAAATGCTGGCAGTCTCACTTTACCATTGGCACAACACATGCCAGGCGTTTCACCCTGAAATTTGGCTGCATCACAATATGGACATCTCACCGTCATTCCACCAATATTGGCATGTGCACTATAATCATTTTCGCTATTGTAAGCGAAAGCAGCATATTCCATCTCTTGCACAACACGACGTGAAAGTCGTGTCGTTCGTCGCGATGCTGGATTTAATGGATTTGGATATGCAGATCTATGACGACGTGCGTTTTGTAATTGTTGTACTTGATTTTGTTGTGAGCGTTCCTCTACACTTTGCATTCTCCTTTGATTAAATCTATAGGTAGAATTACGCGTACGTCGTCTTGTTGGTGGCATTTTTTTTAATCTATATTTTTATTTGACATTTTTTACACTGAACACACTTGAAATCACTTTTTAAATTATTAATACTTACAAATATATATGAAACTCAGAGAAAAAAAAAATCACTTGCAATAAAATTCCAATTAGGTTGAATTAAAAACCACCCTCATTACATGTTCTACAGAACGTATTCAGTAATTTTTTATTTTTTATACCCATATCCAAGCAATGCTGTGTAACAAAGCAAAAATGTTTGATATTCACTCAATTTATATGAAAATGAGTAATGTTCAGAAAAATCACTACATCTGGACCAAACGAAAATATTTTTAAACTTTTTTTTTTTATTAACCATCCTCATTGCATGTTCTATAAAACGTATTCAGCCATTTTTTATTTTATGCAGCCGTTCTCGAGTTATGGAGTGACAATCAAAATGTACACTTCTTTTTATATATATAGATATATATATATATATATATATATATATATATATATATATATATATATATATATATATATATATATATTGCTCGTTATTGCAATACATGAAGGAACTTATTTATCTTGGATCCAGCGAACTTTGAGCATGCTATGAAAAATAGTTTTTGCTATATATTCCCATGTGCAAAGGCATTTGGATGCTGGTCCGCGTGAATTGTTATTTTTTGGCAATTTACGCTAAATAAACAGCTCAAAAATTCGTTTTCACTTTTTTTTTTCACTTACCAGCATCAAACTGCTTTTGTTACATTTTTATGTACTGATTTTTTAACATAGATATTTTTCGACCTACCACGTATAATAATTGACTATATTTTCTATAACCACTATCAATTTCAAAATTCAAGGGTTATTAGGTTTATTAAACCTCGGTATAATTCTAGACTCCAGGCTATAGTGGAGACGTAATGTGGAGGATAGAACGAGGAAGGCGTGTGTGGACAAGAGTACATATCTCTCTATACTGCGCAAGGTACAGAAGCTGGCATGTCTTACTATAACTGGCGCCCCTCAAGCCAGTCTAGAGACAATGCTTCATTTAGTTCCCCTTGGGGCCTATATCAAGTAGATAAATGCAAAATCTGCATTTAGGCTCATTGAGTCAGACAACTTCAGGCATGACCGTGGGGGACATGGCATTATCCTACAAAAGGTAGGATGACAAGTCCTAGGGAGACAAACTGATTATATGACTCCCATCATGAGCTTCGACAAAGCCCTTCTCAGTCGGATTCTCTGAAGGGAAGGACTGTATGGAAAACTGCGACTCAAAGTAATGCAATCTTGGTTTTTATGGAAGGCTCGAAGATGGACACTTGCACTGGTTCGGAGGTATTTTCCGAGGATCTCGGCCTTTCGGTATCACTCAGGCTACCCGATACCTCAACAGTTTTCCAGACAGAGTTTTATGCCACTACCGAGGCAGCATTAATGTTTAATGGGCTCAGTTTAGAGGCAATAACTATTGACATTTGTGTAGATAGTCTGACAGCAATTAGAGCCCTGCACTCAGGGATAATAAAGTCGAAATGTGTACTGGCATGCATTCAATCATTGGCTTGACTTAAGAGACATGACGTCAAGATAGTTTGGATTCCAGGGCATGAAGGCATTCAGGGAAATGAAATGACGGACGAATGCGCAAGAGCAGATTCGGCCTTGGATGAAGCAGTCCCCCGTAGGGATATTGAGATTCCCTCAGTTGGACTGCTAAACAAAATTCAGGAGTGGGCAGAGAGGAAGGTGACAGGCAGGTGGTCAACAATTACCACCTGTAGGGTCTCCAAAACTCTATGGCCCTCACTTAGGAGAGTTAGCACTAGACAGCTTCTAACTTTTGAGAAAAAGTCGTTGGCACTCCTGGTAGGGGTCTTGACGGGGCACTGTGCAATAGGGTACATGTCAGAGCGTTTGGGCTTTCCCCATGATGGTCACTGCAGCAGCTGTTTCGATGAAGAAGAAGACTCAGTACAGCATTTCCTTTGTGACTGTCCGGCCCTGCAGGAGCGTATTCTGAGACATCTAAGCTTTCGTTTCCTGTGAGATCTGGACCAGTTCTTCGTTTTGAAAGGATTGTATAGGGTATAGTCCTCTGGGCATTACAATGGACCTTTTATGGCCTCCGAGTGTTTTTCTCGCTTACTGCAGGCAGCCCTTCCAACCTAAGTCAACCTAGGCTTATTAAATATTTCTCGTACTTCACAACTGAAAGTTAGGTATCGCTCAAACAACTTTCCTAGTTATTTTAATGTACCGTGAATGTGAACCTTAAATATTACATAATTTTCTTATATTACAAATTTTAAAATAAATTGTAAATAAAATAAATCCCCAAAAAATTGGTATTGACTTGTTTCATCAAAGATCTTTGAGGAGTTATTTCATATGAAATAAGTTCCCAATACCAGAATGAAACAAGTCGCAAGAAAATAGAATTCCTTAAAAATCTTTGTTATGTCTCTACACATTTTTAGGACTTATTTCATATTTGTTTTTTGTACTTGTATATTTCGTGATCCTTTAAAATTAAAAATGTTTTAAAAGTACTCAATAAAAATAAACTACAATGTGCCACCAAATTTTTATAATGATTTTGAATAAAAATTTAAATTAATCCCTTATTACGATGACAACTAGAAAATAGATTTTAATAATTCTCAAATTATTATCAAAAATTATTATAAAATTAAGATATAATCGTAGGCTAAAGTTAATTTAATTTATTAAAATATTCTTTTGTAAATTATTTGTTTATTACACTTTTTAGGCGCCCTTCATTAGCATCATTTCACGATGCCAAACATTCTATTGTGTATATGGATTTAGATGAAGAACGAAAAAGATTGCTTACAGTTGGACAAGACCGAGTTATAAAAATTTGGGACTTATCTACAATTTGGGTTTAACATTGACAACACTTAAAGAAATTATAGGCACATAAGAATCAATATGTAACTAAAGATAATATGAATAAAAATATTAAATAGTAAGAAATTTCTTGTTTGATATATTTCTTGCGGATTTTTTAAGTATGCATGTTGTAAGAATAATAAATTTAAGTATGTAAGCACGAATAATAAATAGAAAATAAGTAAAAGTGCAATATTCGGCTGTGCCGGATCTTAAATACCCTTCACAGATGTCATTCTTTAAGTTTAAGTTTTTCGGCTAGGAAGCTAAATGTTTGGCTCTTCTTAATACCTCTGAATGTCTTTCAAAAATATTAGATATGTTTAATTTACAAACAAAAAGAAAAAATCCGTTTCATGTTATAATTGTCGAACCGTAGAATACTCTTTTAGATTTTTTTGGTTTTTAATATCAATTTATTTTTTCCTGATATACAAAGTAGGTACAATTCATCATAAAAATAAAAAATAACAAATAATATGGTTACTTTTATGATTCAGAAAATGTCGATTTTCCAACCCTGCAACCTAATTTTTTGTTTTTAAAATGTTTGATACCAATTTAATTCTTAGCGAAGCATAAAATATATTTAATTCACTGAAAAAAAACCAAAATTGGGAATTTATGTGGGTACCAAATATATGTACCAAAAAATTTCGATTTTCAAACGCTGGAACCGAATTTTTAATATTTCAATACTAATTTTGTAACGACACTCTCTGGCTGGTGGCTGGGGTAAGCTCAGCGGAGTCCAGTGTCGGGTCACATAAATTTATGAACAACACAAAGTCAAAGATTTTGTTTTAGTTCTTTATTAAAAATGGATGTTCACAATCCTTATACTAATTTCGTAAGCCTATAGCTAGTAGTTTTGTTCCCTGTGTTACTGAATGTCGCAGACTTTTGGGCTAGTGCCGGTATGATAGTAGTCGTGGGCTACCTTGCTCCTATTGGTCAGAGTCACCTTGGACCAGCCACCTGGGTTCCAATGGTATCCTCTGCCCACCCTAGCTATTCCTAATCCAAGGCCTACAAGCGGAGTTCACGGCCTAGGAGAGATATTGAATCAGCAACCTAGATTCCAATATCTTTCCACGCTACGGTTTGGTATGAGTTATATTAGAATAGCAACCTGATTCTAATATGTGTTCTCACCAGAACGAGCGCCGCACACAAACTCTCTACCCTAACTAACCTAGGATCTATAGCCGGAGTTCACTGCCTAGGAGAGATATTGAATCAGCAACCTGGATGCCAATATCTTTCCACGCTATGGTTTGGTACGAATTATATTGGAATAGCAACCTGGTTCCAATATGTGTTCTTACCAGAACGAGCGCTGCACACAAACTCTTTCTACACTAACTAACCTAGTGGCTACAGATGGAGTTCACTGCCTAGGAGAGATATTGAATCAGCAACCTGGATTCCAATATCTTTCCACGCTATGGTTTGGTACGAATTATATTGGAATAGCAACCTGGTTCCAATATATGTTCTTACCAGAACGAGCGTTGCACACAAACTCTTTCTACACTAACTAACCTAGTGCCTACAGACGGAGTTCACTGCCTAGGAGAGATATTGAATCAGCAACCTGGATTCCAATATCTTTCCACGCTATGGTTTGGTACGAATTATATTGGAATAGCAACCTGGTTCCAATGATGCCTACGGGTTGAGCCACAATATCCGGACCATTCCGGCCCGTGAGATGGTTATTCTGTAGCGTTGGTCATTTGTTATCACCAACCATCTGGAGGTAGTTCTGGCGTGCGCTCGGGCTAGGCCCTCTTTTACCTTTTCCTGTACTGCCGCTGGAGCCTGATGCAATGGTATTTCGATCGGTACCGGAGCAGCATTGATATTGGTGAGGGAGGCGGCTTCCATGGGAAGTAGCGACATTTGTTCCACTGTCGCGTCGTCTGGCTCTAGTTCGGGAGCAGGTGGAGGGATGGGGTCGTAGACTGCATGCAGATGACTTAGCCAGCCGCGCCCTGGTGTTATTGGGCCTGTCGTGCTTGGAGGCGATCTTGGGGGGCTTGCGCTGGAGCGTAGTGTATTATCACTTCCACTATCGATCTGGCCATCTCGAGGGTAGGTTATTCCGGATCGTGGATTAGTGTCCTTGACCAAAATTCGGGCTCGCCAGACTCTCTCATAACAGCGCATTTTTTTGTTACGTGCGCGATAAACAACCTACGATGACTGGAACAGAACAAAATGTTTATTAAATAGGCGGGTTATTGCAATTTTATTGATGTTAGTACGCTATTATTCTACAAAAGGTTTTAATTCGCCAAGGTGCGCCGTGCGGGTTTCGCCACTCTCTACCCTACTCAGTCTAACTATGACAGGGGACACAAAACCTATAACGGTGTACGGGCCACCAAATTTTGGTGCCAACTTTGCTGTGAAATTGTCTATCGCTTTTGACAGAGGGTGCTGCCGTACAAGGACAAGGTCCCCAATTTGCGGTTGCCATTGTCGCCGGCGTAAGTTGTACTGGTGACTATGCTTCTGCGATGCTATTGCCATATTCCTTCGTACAATGGCGAAAATTTCCTGTAACTCGCTGGCTCGTTCCTCCGGACTCGTGTTTCGTGATAAGGCTTTTGGCAGCCTTGGTTCCCGGCCTTGGGTTAGGAAGGCTGGGTTATAACCTGTGGTCTCAGAGACACTGCTGTTGACCGCTAGCATTATTTCTGGAAGCAGATCGTCCCAGTCGTTATGTCTTTGTTTCGTATACTGGGCGATGATTGTTTTTATCGTCCGATTAGCGCGTTCCGTCGGATTCTCTTGCGGGGTATACGGTGCCGTGAATTGTTGACTTACTCCAGCCTCCGCCAGATATTTTTGTACCAGCCGTGCGGTGAATTGAGTGCCATTGTCGCTATGGAAGACCTTTGGTACTCCGAATCTAGCTACGATTCTTTCTCGCAATGCCTTGGCTACTCCGTCGGCTGTGGCCTTCCTCATGGGGACGAGTTCGCACCACTTGGAAAACTTGTCAAACAACACTAATATCATCGTGTTGCCGTGTTTTGTTCTGGGCAATGGGCCGATGAAATCTGCACACAAGAATGACCATGGCTCTTCTGGAATTTGGGTCAACATTTGTCCTGCCGGTTTTTGTTGTGAGACTTTGTATCGCTGGCACACCTCGCAGCGTCGCACGTACCTACAGACATCTCGGGCCATTCCGGGCCAGTAGTAGCGGCTGGCGATTTTATGCAGCGTCTTCCTGACTCCCAAGTGTCCTCCAGCAAGTTGGTCGTGAGCCTCTTCTAGCACCTTCGATCTGAGGTGACTTGCCACACACAGCTTCCAGGGAGTTGCGTCGTCGTTGTTCACTTCTCTACGGGTGTGCCGGTATAGCTGTGAATTGACGATGGAGTAGTCAGTGAACTCTTCTGGCCGTTGACGGACTGCCGCCATTTTGCCCTTGAGCCACTTACAGGTGAACTGGGATGGGGTTGTTTGGGCCATGTTGACTTCTTCCAGAGGCTGCCGCGACAGGGCATCGGCTACGACGTTCTGCTTCCCCTTGCGATAATGGATGTTGAATTTATACTGCTGGAGTTCCAGCGCCCACCTGGCCAGTCTGCCCACGCGGTTACTTATAGAATTGAGCCACTTCAATGATAGGTGGTCCGTGACGACTGTAAACTCATACCCTTCCAGGTACTGCCGCATTTTCCTTATTCCCCAGACTATGGCCAGGCATTCCTTCTCTGTGGCCGAGTAGTTTTTCTCTGCGGTGTTTAGATGTCTGCTGGCATAGGCGATGACTCGTTCCGCGTCGTCCACTTCTTGGGTTAGCACCACTCCCAACCCGAAATCACTGGCGTCTGTTTGTAATGTGAATGGGCGGGTGAAATCTGGACAGGCTAGAACAGGGGCGCTGGTCAGTTTGGATTTTAAGGTCTCGAAGGCCTCTTGCTGTTCCGGGCCCCAGTTCCAGTGCTTGCCCTTCTTCAATAACTTCGTCAGAGGTTGAGAGATAACTGCGAAATTCGGCACAAATCTTCTATACCAGGAAGTTACCCCAAGAATCGTCTTACCTCCCGGACGTTGGTGGGGCCGTCATTTGGGCTACTGCGGCTGTCTTATCGGGGTCTGTCTTTATACCGTCCCTAGCGACGATATGCCCCAAGTACTTTGTTTCCGCCTTAAAGAATTCACATTTTTCCACATTGATCCGCAGGTTGGCGGCTCGGAGGCGGCGGAATACTTCTTCCAGGTTTTTCATGTGCTCCTCGAGAGTGGCCCCGACGACGATGATGTCGTCTAGATAGGCGAACGCGTATGGCTCCATCTCGGGCCCTATAACTCTGTCTAAGGCACGTTTGAATGTCGCCGGTGCCGAGTGCAGACCAAACGGCATGACGCGCCATTGGTATAGACCGCGACCAGAAACGGCAAATGCGGTGTACTTTCTGCTCTCCGGCTCCATTGGGATCTGCCAATATCCATCTTTTAGGTCGAGGCTGCTGATGAACTGCGCGTTTTGGAGCCGGTCTAAGATGGTATCTATGCGTGGGAGCGGGTATGCGTCTGGAACTGATCGGGCATTTAGCTGGCGATAGTCCATACAGGTGCGCCAGGTACCGTTCTTTTTCTTAACCAAGGTGATCGGAAAGCTGAAAGGACTGCAGGACGGTTCAATGTAACCTTTTTCTATTAATGCATTCACCTCTGTATCTATTATGGCCTGCATCGCGGGGTTTCGTAGCGCGTAGCGTATCTTAACCGGTCGTTCGTCTCTCATAACGATCCGGTGCATCGCAGCGGAGGACAAACCAGTAATGTTTTGGAACTTTGGCAATTCTATGGCAAGAAACCTTTCAATTCTTTCCTGGGGGCTAAGCGTCATAGCACTGCGTAGGACAGTCTTGCGCCGGCGTGCTGACCTGGCTACAATCGGACTTACCTTTTTCTCCGCATCGGCTATGTTGGATCTGACTTCTGCCGTCAGTCCGGCGCAGGTAACGGTGGTGTTGAACGTTTTCAGGAAATCTACCCCTAGTATCAAGGGTTCCGTGGCGGCATCCATTAGGAGGAAGTCATGTTGGGCGGTGCGGTTACCCAAGGTTACTCGACATCGTACTGCTTCCGAGATGCTGGTTTTGGACCCGTCGGCCAACAGGACATCAATTTCTACCGCCAAATACTTCGGTTGGGCGAACAGTGTTGTTACCAGACTTGGTCATATGAAGCTGCGTGTAGCTCCCGTATCGACAACGGCGGTGAGCCGCTGGTTTTCGACCTTGAGGATGGCTTTTAGTTTGTCTTCTTCCCAGGTGAGGTGGGTGGCACCTGTTCTGCTCCCGGCTGTTTGCATTGCGCACTGTTCTTGTCGTGGCTGTTCCCTTTTTTGGCGAACGGAACTGTTCATCGTGCGATGTTGTTCTCCTCGGCTGTGGGTTGAAGGGGTCGAGATGCTCTCCATGTCGGCTGCCAGGGCGATGAGGTCATCTAGGGTAGCGAAATCTTTCCGACGGATGTACCATTGATAGTCGGCATGAGCATTGCGGAAGATGCGCTCTAGCTTTTGTTCGGCGGACAGCTCTGCGTGCCGCATCAGATCTTGTAATGCTAATACGTAGTCCTTGAAGACTTCTCGTGGCCTTTGGACTCGTTTTCTGATCTCATCGTCGAGTTTCTCAAAGTACCGAAGTGGCAGGAAAAAGTCGTAGAAATTTTTCTTGAAGTCCGACCACCGTTCCCACTGCTTATTGTTGTTTCTGAACCAAACGAGCGCACGGTCGCGGAGGAGTTCAGACATGACTCGTACTATATGGTTTACATCGATGCCATACAGATTGGCCAGCTCTTCCACCCGTTCGATGAATCCCAGCGGGTCCTTTCCACCGTCGTAGCGTAGGCCCCACTTTCGTACAAGTTCTATGTCGGCGAGGCGTGTTTCGGCGGCTGGCAGAACCGGCGAAGAGTATTTGGGCGCCAGCACTTCTGTTGTTATCGAGGTGGCGGGTATTTTATCATCTTCGATGACTGGCAGGGGCTGCCGAATGCTCAACGTGGCTTCGTGTCTGGCCTGCCATTCGAGGAGTTTTTTAGTTTGTTCGACTTCGTGTTCTAGGGTTAGATATTTCGCTAATCGTTTGCGAAGTTCTTCTACTGTGCCCACGGTGTTCTGTTCGCATTGGGCTAGGTAACCCTTTAGCTCCTCCTTCTTCAGTGAGTAGACCCAAGCAGTCTTCAGCATGGTGGAAACGTTTGCGCGTAATTATATTTAGAACAAATTTTCTTAATTAAATAATGTAGATTTTTATAACTATTTTTTTTTTCTTCGTGATTATTATTTCAAGTTTTTCCTTTCTAAGGAAAACAATATTTGATATTGTTGTGGACAAGTGTCCCTGCTCGGGCGCCAATGTAACGACACTCTCTGGCTGGTGGCTGGGGTAAGCTCAGCGGAGTCCAGTGTCGGGTCACATAAATTTATGAACAACACAAAGTCAAAGATTTTGTTTTAGTTTTTTATTAAAAATGGATGTTCACAATCCTTATACTAATTTCTTAAGCCTATAGCTAGTAGTTTTGTTCCCTGTGTTACTGAATGTCGCAGACTTTTGGGCTAGTGCCGGTATGATAGTAGTCGTGGGCTACCTTGCTCCTATTGGTCAGAGTCACCTTGGACCAGCCACCTGGGTTCCAATGGTATCCTCTGCCCACCCTAGCTATTCCTAATCCAAGGCCTACAAGCGGAGTTCACGGCCTAGGAGAGATATTGAATCAGCAACCTAGATTCCAATATCTTTCCACGCTACGGTTTGGTATGAGTTATATTAGAATAGCAACCTGGTTCTAATATGTGTTCTCACCAGAACGAGCGCCGCACACAAACTCTCTCTACCCTAACTAACCTTGGATCTATAGCCGGAGTTCACTGCCTAGGAGAGATATTGAATCAGCAACCTGGATGCCAATATCTTTCCACGCTATGGTTTGGTACGAATTATATTGGAATAGCAACCTGGTTCCAATATGTGTTCTTACCAGAACGAGCGCTGCACACAAACTCTTTCTACACTAACTAACCTAGTGCCTACAGATGGAGTTCACTGCCTAGGAGAGATATTGAATCAGCAACCTGGATTCCAATATCTTTCCACGCTATGGTTTGGTACGAATTATATTGGAATAGCAACCTGGTTCCAATATATGTTCTTACCAGAACGAGCGTTGCACACAAACTCTTTCTACACTAACTAACCTAGTGCCTACAGACGGAGTTCACTGCCTAGGAGAGATATTGAATCAGCAACCTGGATTCCAATATCTTTCCACGCTATGGTTTGGTACGAATTATATTGGAATAGCAACCTGGTTCCAATATATGTTCTTACCAGAACGAGCGTTGCACACAATCTCTCTCTCTACACTAACTACGACTACACTAACTACAACTACACTAAGGCCTACAGGCGGAGTTCACTGCCTAGGAGAGATATTGAATCAGCAACCTGGAATCCAATATCTTTCCACGCTACGGTTTGGTATGAATGATATTAGAATAGCAACCTGGTTCTAATATAGGTTCTTACCATCACGAGCGCTGCACGCAAACTAAAATTATCTTTGCAATGACTCGCCTTTTATACCTTTGTCTGCCATGCAAAACAATGCACAATCATACGTACACAAGTATGCCTATTCGGTGTGTGTTGTGTCTGTTTTCTTAACAGCGCACAAGCATACACAGTCACACGAACACAAGTATGCATATTCGATGTGTGGTGTGTTTGTTTTCTTACTAGCGACCCTACATGATGGTAGGTATCAGTGTTGGGTGACAGCAGGGATAAAACCAAATAAGGTACCGACTGAATTCAAGAGACGGCCGAACTAAAAATAATACTGATGCTAGTGATAATAATGATGATAATAATACAAAGTAACAATTCTTCTTATAATAATGATGATAAAAAAACAACAATTCTTCTTATAATAATGGTGATAATAATAAAAAAATAACAATTCTTCTTGTAATAATGATGAAAATAATGCGATAATAAAAATTCTTCTTATAATAAAAAAACAAAATACTTCTTCTTAGTCTCATAAAATAGCAAGGCAGTCCATTAAAATACTCCAGCGTTGTGGACCAAAACGAGCGGGTCGACTTTGGTCGTCACAATTTAATATTTTCTGAAATATGAAATAGGTTTAGTTCACTAGAAACGCAAAAGTTTGAATTTGTGTGGGTACTTTTATGTACCAAAAGTATTTCGATTTTCCAACTCTGGAATTTTTATTTTTTTACGAATGCAATTCTTAGTGAGGTGTAACATAGTTTTACTTGACAAAAAAATTTCAATTTTTTAAACTTTTTGGTCACTTTCATGTACCATAAAATATTTCATTTGTCCAGCCTGGAGTGGAGATTTTTATTATTTAAGATTTTAATACCAATTTTGTTCTTCCTGAATTGTAAAACAGTTTTAATTAGTAAAAGCAACATCGTTAATTTCCTTCTTGGTTACCTTTATGCATAAAAAATATTTCAGTTTCCCAACCTTGGAAACGAAATGTTAATAGGTTTTTTGATTCTTTTTACCAATACAACTCTTAATGAGGCATGAAATAGTTTCATTTAAGAAAAACTTAATATATGTAGCTATTATGGTAACTTTAACGCACTACAAAATATTGCAGTTATCCAACTCTGGAATCTAAATTTTTTTTTTAAATTTTTGATACCATTTTTGTGTTTCCTGAACTAAAAAATAATTTTAAGTGGTAAAAACCGACATTAGTAGCCTTTTTGGTTACTTTATGCATAAAAAAGTTTCAATTTTCCAGCCCTGGAAGCGAAATTTTAATTTTTTACCAATGCTAGTTTTTTTTAGGTGTAAATGCATTTTGGTCACTTTCATGTTCTACAATATATTGCATGTACCAAAAAAACTTTCAGTTTTCCAACCCTGGAAGTGAAATTTTAATGTTATTTTGTTTTTCCCAATGAAACTCTTCATGAGGTATAAGTAGTGTGATTTAAGAAAAATTTACAATTTTGAACTATTTTGGTTACCTTCATGAACTATGAAATATTGCACTTGTCAAACCCTGGACTCGAAATTTTGATTTTTATTGAAATTTTTTATACCAATTTTGTTTTTCCTAAAATATAAAATAGTTTTAGTCAGCAAAAAAAAAATAACGTCAAACGCCTATTTGGTTACTTTTATGTATAAAAAAAATTAAATTTCTCAACCCTGGAAGCGAAATTTTAATTTTTAAAATTTTTTTTATCAATGCAAATCTTCTTGAGGTATAAAGTAGTTTTATTTAAAAAAAATTGCAATATTTTTACCATTTGGTTATTACATGTCCTACAAAATATAGCATGTACCAAAAAAAAACTTTCATTTTCCCAACCCTGGAACGAAATTTTAATTTTCTTATTTTTTTTGTCAGTGCAACGCTTCATGAGGTATAAATTAGTTTTATTTAAGAAAAATTGAAAATTTTTTACCATTTTGGTAACTTTCATGTACCATAAAATATTGCACTTGTCCATCCCTGGATTCGAAAATTTATTTTTGTATATTTGATACCAGTTTTGTTCTTCCTAATTTATAAGACAGTTTTAGTTAGCAAAAAACAAAAAAAAAAACCATCAGTTGCCTGTTTGATTACTTTCATGTAAAAAAAATCAATTTCCCACCCCTGGAAGCAAAATTTGAATTAAAAAAAATATTTTTTTTTGGCCAATCCAAATCTTCATGACGTATAAAGTGGTTTTGTTAAAGAAAAACATGAAATTTTTAACAATTTTAGTTACTACATGTACTACAAAATACGGAATAGGCCGAAAAAAATATTTTTATTTCCCATGCCTGGAAAAAAATTTTATTTGTTTAGTTTTTAAGAGACCATTGAGGCACGAAATAGGTTTAACTTACAAACATTAAAAAAAATAATTGATTTATGGTATAAATTTTGCGTCGATAAATAGGTGTGATCGGATCTTTCTGAATTTCAATAGCACTCTATTTAAGTTCATTTCCAATCCAACGGTCCAAGAACGAAGTCTCTAGCTTTTCTGGGGGCTTGGGAAAACCGATTTCACGTACAGACGGACATCGCTCAATCGTCATCGCTATTCATAAGGATCCAGAATATATATACTTTATGGGGTCCCATGTGCATATCGAAGAAATTACACACGGAATGACAAATCTATATATACCCTTTTACTTTTTTGTGAAGGGTATAAAAATTAATCGCCGCATTACATGATTCAAAGGACAATCCTATTGTAACGGTACAAATTCTATCATGTTAATTTGTTGCGTTGTGTCAATGTATAAACAAAGAAATACTCCACAGCGTATAACCTGAAATTATACAAACCTATCGCACTTTTGTTATAAAGAAGTATCTTTGGATTTTTTAAAATTAAGCGAACTGTACATGATTAATGGTGATTTGTTCTTCAGAAAATTACTACCGCTTAGAAATCGACTTCTGCTGAATAATTTTTTTATGATACTAATATTATCAGTGATTTCACTGAGTTAGACCTTGATAATCGGATTCGGTTTACAGAATACATAATAACTTCCGTCGGAAAACTAATACTGATTGTCCGTTAAAAACACAAATGAAAAGATGCCAATGTACTAGCGACAAAGAGGAAAGGTAGAAACTAAAGAGGTTTCGGAACAAATTCAAGAATGGTTGAAAAGGACATCATAACCGCTTGTGGATCAGAGCTTAGGAGTCCGGTTGCAGTTGCTAAAAAGAAATGGTATGGTAGTGTTTCCACGTTCCTATGTATCAACATAGATGACGTATACTGCTTTCGGAACTACTGACTGGCAATAAATGTTTAAATAGACTTCATTTGGATTGTGCAATTTACCGTCAGGTTTAAATAGATTTGTGTTATTCTTAATACGTTGCGTATATTCCAAAAATGTTCGACTCTTAAGAAACGAAAATCAATTACGAATTATGGTACTAGCGTTTCTCCTCTAACACAACTGTTAAGATATGGTGTGACGAGGATTCTATTTGATGAGGAACAATTAGTATGTATTTAAGTTAGTAAAACAAAAACTTAAAAGTAAACCCATTTTACAAATCTAACGAAAGTACGACAGGTTAAGATGCTAAATTATTGCACCAGAGTAGTAATGGAGGGATACAACTCCAAGGTAATTTTATAGGGATACTACCCCAAGGTAATTTTATAGGGATACTACTCCAATGTAATGTAGTAGTAGTAATGTAGGGATACTACTCCAAGGTCATTTTATAGGGATACTACTCCAAGCTAATATTATAGGGATACTACTCCAAGGTAATTTTATAGGGATACTACTCCAATGTAATGTAATAGTAGTAATGTAGGGGTATCACTCCAAGGTAATTTTATAGGGATATTACTCCAAGGTAATATTATAGGGATACTACTCCAAGGTAATTTTATAGGGATACTACTCCAATGTAATGTAGTAGTAGTAATGTAGGGGTACTATCCTAAGGAATACTACTCCAAGGTAATTTTATAAGGATACTACTCTGCATATAATGAAAAGGTAAGACAAAATCAATATTTTGTGTTTATTAACTGATTATCTGAGAAATTAGAAAAATATTCAAGCAGAAAACGTTTTTAAGAACTAGGCGTAAACCTATAGTCTTTGGTACAGATATTTAAATTGTACCAAATTACTAGAGGTGGTACCACGGTACCAACAAAGTCGAGATTGTACCAGAAAAAAAGTACAATTGTATCACGTTTTCCATCCGTGCTCCAATGTAATTTTTTCAATAGGAACAACCCTTTGTTCAAATTATACACATGAGTGCAAATAAAATTTTCATTTGAGTAGTATAAGATAAATTTAGAGTTTGAGAATTCAACAAAAAAAATATTGATATAAAAGAGAGTGTAAAAGTAAATTTTTAGTCATCACTCGTCAAAGTTACTTGAAATTACGTCAAACAAAAATGGTAAGAACGTTGCATATTATAAAAAAAGTGTTTAAATTAAAATAAAAATATATAAACATTTTTTATTTCTTTGTTTTTTAGATCTATCAACAATTAGTTACCATCGTCCAAGGATTAAAATCCGAATACACCAAAATTGATGATATTCCTTTAAATGAACCACACAAAATTTTAAATTTTGAGTGGAAGGTTACACAATATGGATCAAAAGTCATAGCGTAGTTAGACAACAATAAATGATTTTATTTACCCCAAATAATTGTTAAGTACTTAAACAGAGATGACCCTTACTTAGCTAAAATTAATGAAAAAATGTGGTCAATTGTTTACAAAAGACGACAATCACCAAATGGTTCGGCAATTTGCGACCTAAACTATAGCTAATTTTTCAATTTCACAACATTTTGTAAATATATATTGTATATCTTGCAATAAATGAATGTAGTATTGTAACATATACCTTAATTGTATTTATTTTAGAGACGAGTTTTCTTGCATTTAATTTGTTTTAAATATGCAGCATTATTTGTTATATTAAGACAAACTCTTAATAAAGAAAAACATGCTTACATTTAAAAATTAAAAATTTGGTTCCACGGTTGGTAAATCGAAATTTTATAGTACATAAAATTATTTCAATTTCGGGTTGGAATATCCAAATTTTTTGATGCATTGAAGTAACCATATAATTTGCTATTTTTTATTTTTATGATGAATTATTCCTACTTTGTATATCAGGAAGACGTAAATTGGCATTAAAAACCATAAAATCTGAAAGACGATTCTAGGGTTGCACAATTAGAATTTTTTGTGGTACATGGAACGGATTTTTTCTTTTTGTTTGTAAATTAAACATATATAATAGTTTTGAAAGACGTTCAGAGGTATCAGAAATAATTAAAATGCTTTCTTAAATATAAAAGTAACTGATAACAAAATTGTTTTTATTAAACCTACTTTCTGTTTGAGAAAGAAAAAAAGAAAGAAGAATTACATCTGAGAAGGATATTTAAGATTCGGCACAGCCGAATAAAGCACTTTTAATTGTTTTCTATCAGCATAACTTTCAGCGACTGACACAACCATGTACTAAGGAGCAGAAAAACAGCATTCGTTGGCCTTGTAGCAAAAAAAAAATGCCGTCGAAGTAAAACGGTTCAAATTGCTACAAAAAAAATTCTCTATCTTCTCTTCTTTCCTCATCTGTCCCCTCAATGCTATCAAGGAATTGTAAATTACACAATTTTTATAAATAAATAGCAGCTATTAGAGTGAAGGAGGGTATAGTAATAACTTGTTTGTTACACTCTTGAATTTTAAATTTATTTTCCATAAAAACTATTCATGCGAATAAAAGCTTTAATGCTTATTTCACAATACTAAAATTTTATAAATTGTTTTTGTTTCAAATATAATTATAAGAAAAAATAAGTCTTTCGATATTGTGAAATAGGCAGTTAATATAGAAACCAAATTTAAAATGAAAATATTAAAGTATTACAAAAGAATGGCTATCCTCACTAATTTGAGAGGATTGTAATTGGTGGCGAATCATGGGTATTTGACATCTATTTTTATCGACATCAGAAAATCGACCAACACAAGAAACACTTAAGTTTTATGACTCACAAACCAGCCAAACATGCTTAATAGCTGAAACTGTGAACATATTTAGGTATTTTCAGGATGAATGTAACAACATAGAAACCCTAATAGTAGTATGTGCTCAAAATTAAAATGAATATATTTTCAATTTCTACTATTCAATTCAAGCTAAATAAAGCATTTGCTGAAGTCATCTAATGTGCTCCTACAATTTAGAAATGATTAATATTTTGTTAGCAAGAACTATCTATGTATATACATGTCTCCATTAAATAGGTCCGAGCGAAATAAGTCCCCAAAAATAGAATGAAATAAGTCCGCAGTTTTCGGGGTCTTATTCCATCCTTACTAATATGTATAATAAATGTGGAAGTAACTCTGCCTGTCTATTACCTTTTCACGCCTAAACCGCTGATTTAGATGAAATTTGGCATAGAGATATTTTGAGATCCGAGGAATATCATGGGCTGGTTTTATTTTTTGGAAATAATCCTATTAGGTAGCCAAGGGTGTTCGAAAATTTTTATGGAGATATTAAATTAGTCCCGGCTTACACTGCAACTTTTGTTGCAGCAATTCTTATTTTGTGTGAGAGTCCTGATATACCATTTGTACTCCTTTCTCGCTCTTCCTCCCTAAATATCAAGAATTGCTGCGACAAAAATTGCATAGTGTAAACCGGGACTTATTCAACTGTTAACCTTGAGCATTTTAAACTTTGATACAGTTGACTAAAACAATATATTTGCTTTTGGGAATGACTTTATGGGGGGTCAGGGCTGGTTTAAAATTTCTATGGATGTATGAAACTGTGAAACTGATAACCATGAACATTTTAAACTTTGATACAGTTAAAAATACAATACATCGTTGACAAGGTTTCTGTTGTTGGCAGTGACCAATGAGGGGGCGGCCATCATTGACATAACATTTACATTGGCTGAAGCTTCACATATTCTTCGCGGACAAAATCGGGGGTTTAAAGCTACTATGAAATAAAACCTTAATTTTGAAAATCAATTGTCGCCACAAACCGAAATGAAATAACACACCAATTTTTGGCGACATATTTCATAAGAAACAGAACCCAAATTCTTTAAATGAAATAAAACTCCAATACTTAAAATTAATTTAAAGAACTGCCTTAAGCAGCCTTTAGTTATGCATATTCATCGTATTGAATATTTTGAAGAGGTATATATATATATATATATATATATATATATATATATATCTCCTTATTGCAATACATGAAGAACTTATTTAACTTGGATCCAGCTACATATATTTATAACGAACTTTGAGCATGCTATGAGAAATAGTATTTGCTATATTTTCCCATGTGCAAAGGCATTTTGATGCTGGTCCGCGTGAAATTTTATTTTGTGGCAATTTACGATAAATAAACAGCTCAAAAATTCGTTTTCACTTTTTTTCACTTACCAGCATCAAACTGCCTTTGTTACATTTTTATGTACTGATTTTTTAACATAGATATTTTTCGACCTACCACGTATAATAATTGACTATATTTTCTATAACCACTAACAATTTCAACATTTAAGGGTTATTTGGTTTATTAAACCACGGTATAATTTTAAACTCCAAGCTAACTTGGAGACGTAATGTGAATGATAGAACGAGGAAGGCTCTACACGCGATTTGCGCATGCAAGAGTTTTTGGGAAAGGATTGGGGTTGAAGCCGTACATTCTGTACTGGATTTATACGGCAGTGATCATCCCCATTCTTACTTATACATCACTTGTTTAGTGGAGGGTTGTGGACAAGAGTACATATCTCTCTATACTGCACAAGGTACAGAAGCTAGCATGTCTTACTATAACTGGCGCAATGAGATCTGCCGCTCAAGCCAGTCTAGAGACAATGCTTCATTTAATTCCCCTTGGGGCCTATATCAAGTAGATAAATGCAAAATCTGCATTTAGGCTCATTGAGTTAGGCAACTTCAAGCATGACCGTGGGAGACATGGCATTATCCTACAAAAGGTAGGATGACAAGTCCTAGGGAGACAAACTGATTATATGACTCCCGTCATGAGCTTCGACAAAGCCCTTCTCAGTCGGATTCTCTGAAGGGAAGGACTGTATGGAAAACTGCGACTCAAAGTAATGCAATCTTCGTTTTTATGGAAGGCTCGAAGATGGACACTGGCACTGGTTCGGAGGTATTTTCCGAGGATCTCGGCCTTTCGGTATCACTCAGGCTACCCGATACCTCAACAGTTTTCCAGACAGAGTTTTATGCTACTACCGAGGCAGCATTAATGTTTAATGGGCTCAGTTTAGAGGCAATAACTATTGACATTTGTGTAGATAGTCTGACAGCAATTAGAGCCCTGCACTCAGGGATAATAAAGTCGAAATGTGTACTGGCATGCATTTAATCATTGGCTTGACTTAAGAGACATGACGTCAAGATAGTTTGGATTCCAGGGCATGAAGGCATTCAGGGAAATGAAATGACGGACGAATGCGCAAGAGCAGATTCGGCCTTGGATGAAGCAGTTCCCCGTAGGGATATTGACATTCCCTCGGTTGGACTGCTAAACAAAATTCAGGAGTGGGCAGAGAGGAAGGTGACAGGCAGGTGGTCAACAATTACCACCTGTAGGGTCTCCAAAACTCTATGACCCTCACTTAGGAGAGTTAGCACTAGACAGCTTCTAACTTTTGAGAAAAAGTCGTTGGCACTCCTGGTAGGGGTCTTGACGGGGCACTGTGCAATAGGGTACATGTCAGAGCGTTTGGGCTTTCCCCATGATGGTCACTACAGGAGCTGTTTCGATTAAGAAGAAGACTCAGTACAGCATTTCCTTTGTGACTGTCCGGCCCTGCAGGAGCGTAGGCTGAGACATCTAAGCTTTCGTTTCCTGTGAGATCTGGACCAGTGCTTCGTTTTGAAAGGATTGTATAGGGTATAGTCCTCTGGGCATCACAATGGGCCTTTTATGGCCTCCGAGTGTTTTTCTCGCATACTATATTACAAATTTTAAAATAAATTGTAAATAAAATAAATCTCCAAAATATTGGTATTGACTTATTTCATCAAAGATTTTTGAGGAGGTATTTCATATGAAATAAGTTCTCAATACCAAAATGAAACAAGTCCCAAGAAAATAGAATTCCCTAAAAAACTTTGTTACGTCTGTACATATTTTTAGGACTTATTTCATATTTGGTTTGAGTACTTGTATATTTTGTGATCCTTTAAAATTACAAATGGTTTAATAAGTACTCAGTAAAAATAAACTATAATGTGCCACCAAATTTTTATAATCAGCCCAATTATGAAATTCCGCAGGGAATTTTTTCCCTTCCCAATCGTTTATTCCCGGGAAAAAATTCCTCCTATTCTATAAAATGTAGGAATATGAAAATAAGGGAGAAAGAAAAAACAAGGGAGATAGAGTCAGCTGTTTTCTGTTTACATTTTGTTTTATAGTAACGAAAAGTTTAAATTAAATAAGTTATTTACTTTTTTGTATCAAATTAAATTAAAACAATTAAAATGTTTAGTGTGGCTTTTCATTTGCTTGCGGAAGAACTAAGTGATGATGAACGGTGGAAAAATTGTGATCAAAGGGTTGCACGGAGAGATATGCGTGATGCTTCTAATCCGCTGGAGTTACCACAGTCATTGTAAGTACAAACTTAACTACTTTATTTTGTATTAACGCTGTTCTTGGTTTAGGTTTCAAAAATATTACCGGGTAAACAAAGATGCTTTTGTTTACCTTTTAGATGTACTCACTTCACACTCGCAACCGGTAAAAAATGTATCTGCTGTTAATTGCATTACAAAGCTAAGTACCTGTTTGCGTTTCTTCGCAGAAGGCGGATACCAGACTGGTATTGGGAAGGACATAGACGTTTCTTTGGCCAAACCAACATTCTGTAAAGTGCTTGCGGAAGTTGTTGGCATACTTGAAGCACAACTTTGTCCAATGTGGATAAGAATGCCTACAACAATGGAGGAAAAACGAAAAATAGCACTAGAATTTTATAGAAAGCATAATATGCCATGAGTTATCGGGTGTGTGGATGGTACGCACATAAATATCATAGCTCCATTCAAAAACAAACACCTTTATTATAATAGGAAAGGGAACTATAGTTTGAATACTATGCTAGTAAGTGATCTAATAATAGCTTATGATAGTGGAAATAAATTCTTAATTTAAATTTTTAGATTTGCGATCACGACCTTAGAATTAGGTATGTTGATGCAACACACCCTGGAGCTTGCCATGATTCCTTCATTTGGACTACCACTGATGTTAGGACTCATTTGGAACGGGAATACTTGAGAAGTGGAACCAACTTTTGGCTCTTAGGTAAAGTTTTGTTTTAAGTTTGAAGTAACCTTTCACAATTTTATCTTTTATTATAGGTGATGCTGGCTATCCTTTGGAGCCATGGCTTTTAACACCTCATCGTGTCCCAGAGGATGGTTCCAGAGAAATGCGATTCAATGAAGTGCATTCAAAGTCGCGTAATATTATTGAACGAACAAACGGAGTGCTAAAAAACAGATGGCGATGTCTTCTTGGTGCAAGAGAGCTTCATTACAGTCCTGAGAAAGCTGTAAAAATTACAAATGTGTGCTGCGCTCTTCACAATTTATGTTTGCACTACAAAGTGAGCGAAGAACTCTATGATTGCGTCAGTTCTATGGAAACACCGGAAGAAATAAGTTTACCAATATCAACGCAGTACTTGACCACAGCTCAGTCAATTAGAGCTAATATTGGCAATGCCCTTTAAGAGAAACACTCTAAATATTTAGAAAATATTTATTTAAGCTCTATGTAAAACCGAAGGCCTCTTCTTCGAAGGATATTAAAAATAAATAACTATTCAAAAATAAAAAATAGTGTAATGCGTTTGTTGGTATTTTGGTTTAATTGTTGTTGGCAATAAAATCTAATTGATATCGGTTTTTTTCGAGTTTGTATTCCACCTCCTTAACCCTCATTTCTTCCATGAAAGAGTGGTGGCGCCGCATTTCGTCAAGCTCTTCACTTTTCAATTTTTCCATCGTCTGAAAATGCTTTTTTTTAATTTCATAGATGCTGTCAAGTGCTCTGTATAGTTTTTTAAAGCTTTGTTTTTGCTCCTTCATTTCAACTACAGCCTCCTTAACAGTATCCACTAAATCCTTTTGCACAGCAAGTTCCTTCAGCAGGATATCAGACGAAGATTTTATACTTTGTGCCTTCGTTTTCCGGACAGAATTTGGAGCTTTAATGTCGATAGATGACGCTGCATCAACAGGTGGACATTTTACAGCTTCAGTCTTATATTTCAAAGATGATTTAGGTGTTTCAATTAATATGGGCTCCACCGCAACGGCAATGATTTCGCTAAGATCATCTTCAAGCATTGACACATCCATAATAGGCGATGTTTCTGGAAGTTTGCTGATATTTTTGGACGATTCCAGTCCGAAACGATTAGAAGATACACCGTCAACAGAGGTTTTCATTCCAATCAAATCAAATATAATTTGTTCTGTTGGCGAAAACTTGTACTCTCGATTTGGTCCTCCTCCTGTGGCCTTCTGATTCTGCAAATTTTGAGCTGCTTTTTGCCGCACATATTTTTTTTGGTCGTTCCAAACCTGCAAAATATGTATGTAATTATATTGAACTGCTAATTTTTATTTGGTCAAGTACAGTTACCTTCTTCCATTCCGTACTATTTTTAGTTGGTGGACCCAGTGAATTTAATTCATCTTCAACTCGACGCCAGAATTGTTGAACCAACTGCTTGTCTCCCTTAAAAAAACCACGAGCGATTTCGGGACTCTGCTCCAATAAGGACAATAAATGCTGTAGTTGCAATTTGTTTGTACTTTTTGACCTAAAAAATTTATATATATTATTTAAATTTAATTTGCTTATATTTTTTCATTAAAACTTACATTTTTACATTAGCTCCCTATAAAATTTATGGGGGAAAAACTTAAATAAACTGTTAACAATTTTTCCCTTTTTTTAATTTTCGTAATACCTACTTTTCTCCCAGAGTAATTTTTCCCTTTTTTGGGAAGTGTTTAGAATAGGAGGAATAAAAAAAGGGAAAAAATTCTTGCGGAATATTTTTTCATAATAGGAGGAATAAAAAAAGGGAGAAATTTCCCGGGGAATTGTTGTTCATAATTGGGCTGAATGATTTTGAATAAAAATTTAAATTAATCCCTTATTACGATGACAACTAGAAAATAGATTTTAATAATTCTAAATTATTATCAAAAGTAAAAAATTTGTCCTGCCGCCTATTTATAAAATTAAGATATAATCGTAGGCTAAAGTTAATTTAATTTATTAAAATATTCTTTTGTAAATTATTTGTTTATTACACTTTTTAGGCGCCCTTCGTTAGCATCATTTCACGATGCTAAACATTCTATTGTGTATATGGATTTAAATGAAGAACGAAAAAGATTGCTTACAGTTGGACAAGACCGAGTTATAAAAATTTGGGACTTATCAACAATTTGGGTTTAACATTGACAACACTTAAAGAAATTATAGGCACATAAGAATCAATATGTAACTAAAGATAATATGAATAAAACTATTAAATAGTAAGAAATTTTTTGTTTGATATATTTCTTGCGGATTTTTTAGGTATGCATGTTGTAAGAATAATATAAATTTATATTACTTTTTGGTCACTTTCATATACCATAAAATATTTCATTTGTCCAGCCCTGCAGTGGAAATTTTGATTTTTTAAGATTCTAATATGTACCAATTTTGTTCTTCCTGAATTATAAAACAGTTTTAATTAGCAAAAGCAACAACGTTAATTGCCTTCTTGGTTACCTTTATGCATAAAAAATATTTCAGTTTCCCAACCCTGGAAACGAAATTTTAATATATTTTTTGTTTCTTTTTACCAATGCAACTCTTAATGAGGTATGAAATAGTTTCATTTAAGAATAACTAAATATTTGTAGCTATTATGGTAATTTTAACGTACTACAAAATATTGCAGTTATCCAACTCTGGAATCTAAATTTTGTTTTTTTTTTAATTTTTGATACCAATTTTGTGTTTCCTGAACTAAAAAATCGTTTTAAGTAGTAAAAACTAGTAAAAAAAGTTAGTAGCCTTTTTGGTTACTTTTATGCATAAAAGAGTTTCAATTTCCCAGCCCTGGAAGCGAAATTTTAATTTTTTTACCAATGCTAGTTTTTATTAGGTATAAATCCATTTTGGTCACTTTCATGTTCTACAATATATTGCATGTACCAAAAAAACTTTCAGTTTTCCAACCCTGGAAGTGAAATTTTAATGTTATTTTGTTTTTTACCAATGAAACTGTTCATGACCTGGAAGCGATATTTTAATTTTTAATTTTTTTTTATCAATGCAAATCTTCTTGAGGTATAAAGTAGTTTTGTTTAAGAAAAACTCAAATTTTGTAACCATTTTGATTATTACATGTCCTACAAAATATAGCATGTACCAAAAAAAAAACTTTCATTTTCCCAACCCTGGAACCGAAATTTTAATTTTCTTGTTTTTTTGTCAGTGCAACGCTTCATAAGGTATAGGGTAGGTTTATTTAAGAAAAATTTAAAATTTTTCACCATTTTGGTCACTTTCATGTACTATAAGTTATTGCACTTGTCCAACCCTGGATTCAAAATGTTCTTTTTTATTTTTGAATTTTTGATACCAATTTTGTTCTTCCTAAATGAAAATATGGTTTTATCTTTATGATGTATAAAGAGGTTTTAAAATTTTCAACAATTTTAGTTATTACATGTACTACAAAATTCTGAATGTACAAAAAAAAAATTTTACATTCCCATCCCTGGAAACTATTGTTTTTTTAGTTTTTAATAGACCAAATCATGAAATAGTTTTAATCTTCGGACATCGCTATTCATATGTATCCAGAAAACATATACTTTAGGGGGTCCCATGTGAATATCGAAAAAATTACACACGGAATGACAAACCTAAATATACCCTTTCACTTTTTTGTGAAGGGTATAAAAAGAAGAATTATAAAACCGCTTTAAGCCTATCCATTATGCAATATAATTGTACAATTTAATCATGATATTATTTCCATTTTGCCCTATACTATACAATAAGTGGCACAATACTTTCAAATAAAATATGACGCAATTTTCTTACAATAAAACATAACCCATAAGCAAAACAAAAGCATATGGACAAGTAATGAAAATATTTATTACTAATTAATTATAAATGAAAATGTTAAGCGACATGAGTATGAAAACCTTTTTTTTTTTGTACAATGTTGCCAACACATTTCACAGTATATTGCACTTCTTTTGATTTGTACAATAAAAATCAAAAGTCTTTTGATTTCTGGCAATATATTGTGCCACCTTTGAATATGACCTATACATTGGCATTACGATTGTACAATGCGAAAAATTGCAAGTGGCTGGGCCACTTAATTGAAATTTTGTCAGATGACTTTTTGTCTGACTTTCACAGAAGCAATGTTTGAAAGGTAACACACGACATGTGTTTGTTTTGCAGTGACAAATTTGACATGTCATGTAAAAACATTACGGGCTTTACTGATTTTTTTTCAGTATTCAGTAAACTTTACTGATTACTGAAATTTTTTTCAGTAATCAGTATATATATATATATATATATATATATATATATATATATATATATATATATATATATATATATATATATATATATATATTGTTTTTATCCAAATTCAGGATAGGGTTAAACTAGTTTGTTTAACCTTGTTTAATTGTTAGGCCTTTAGCCAATTAATTTGTTTGTTTGTCTAGGCAGTGACACCAAGACAATTTCTATGACACAACACAAGCACTTGTAACTTGGTTCTATGGAGAGAGAAAAAACCAATTGTTTTGATTAATTAATTATTTCTGTCTTTATTAATAAAAATCTGGTTCTTATATACTATTTAATAGATACAAATAATAACAACGAATAAAAAAATGCAAAGTTAGTAAAAGCAAAGCCACAGTTAATGACCGATACAGTTTGTTTACCTTTAATCAAAGTAAAGAATATACAAAAAAAACTTGCAGTTTAAGCATTAAAGGTTTGTTAACTTGTGGCCTAATTAATTTAAAGTATTCAGCAATGCAAGGTTGTTCACTTAAATTTCGTGCAGGCATATGTACGGTGGTATGTTTTTATGTTGAATAAACGTTCCCACGTACATATGAAAGAAATTCGTTGTGAAAGTTTGAACATACACCCCGACGTGGAGCTATGCTCAACAAATTGCAGCTGCGACAACCTTGTACTGCTGTTATTTAAGTTACTGATACCTCAAATTCTGCAGTTGAGATATGTTGGCGGCTTGCTGGAGTCGGTGGTTGGTGATTTGGTTCACTCCGTTTACAATGTATTCTTTTCCAGGCCATAGTTATGCAGATCATAATTGTGAGACCTAGAGCGACATAGGCGATGGTTCCGTGGTGGTATTGTATAGTTTTGATTTGTGATGGAAACTCTGAGGATACCATTTTGTGTAGTTTGCCTTGTAGTTCGGAGATGTTTTTAATTTGATCACCATAAGTCTTGAAGTGAATTATTTTGTCTTGAACCTCGTCTGGATAAATGATTTCACTGATGTTGCTTATTGCTGTGTATGACGTCTGAAGAGATGTAGAGACAGTCTGATGTCCCTGGATAGTAATTGAGTCGAGCTTAAGAGTGCAATCTGGTGATAATTTTAGAAAGCCAAAACCTGTGATGGTAAGCTGTGACCTTTCTTGTCCACATACGGAGCTTACTCGGGAGGGGTGCGGCATTGTATATAGCCATTGATTGCTGTGTTCCAATTGTATAAATGACTTGTTGTCTGCAATAGGACCAATGTTGCAATCCTTTCGGGTGTTATATTTGAGAAGTGAGAGCTCGCATAGACATTTTCCAGCGTTTGCATTAAATCTTGATTGTAAGTGTTGACACAAGTGCTCGTTCTCCTTAATTATTGAACATGTGGTCCACTGTCTTTCCGATAAGATGAAATACTGATCCCGGTGAGCGTTTATAGCGAGAAAATCGGAGCGAGGACGTATGGCGAGCATTGTACCGTTTATCGATACTGGGATTGGGTGCGGTTTCAGAAGCTCGAATGGTTCGGGATCAGCTAATGGAATAGAGATGTGGAAGATGACATGGTCCTTTGTTATTCCTCCTTTGACACTCATGATTTTGTATAGTTGCAGAATGTTGTCCCCGCCCACTGGTACTTCTAGAGATGCTGGAAGATAATTTTTTACCTGTACTAGCTCGGTTTGAAGTTGGGATGGTGATAGAAGCATTGGGCTGATTTTTCCATGGTGTGAGTCCGTTAATGATAATATTATTTCTGATTGGATTCGGTGTAGTCTTGCTGATGTTAATGAAAGTTGAATGGATCGTAGCATAAGTATTTTATAGAGGTTTGCTTGATAATGTTCCCTGTCGTTTTCGTGCAATTTGGATGTGATTTCTGTTAATTGATTATTCATGCTGTCCCATCTTTGTTTTACGCTTTCTTCATCATGTTTAAGTATGTTTAAAGTTGCGTCAACAATAGATTTTTGATTCATGAGAAGATGTTTCAACTGATTTTCATTTTCGTTCAATGCGTTGATGGTGTTTGATATTTGCTCGGCATAATTGGAATCTAAAACACCAAACAATGAATTAACCACATTACCAACCACATTAATTGCGCCACGTTTAAGTCGTCTTTTCAGCAAAAGATTTGTATTCTTTAGACCCGCTATGCTTAAGTCGATTGCTTGGAGAAGGCTCGGACAGGTTGTGTTTTGAGTAAGATATTCGCATAATCGGTGTAGTTCCGTCGCTTCGATCATGAGTCTGCTTATTTCTTTCCAATGCGGGTTCAAGTTATAATAGGAAATGATGTTCCATTCTGACCGTGATACCCGTGTGTTGCTGATACCTTCGAAGTACAAGCCGATATTGGGTTCAAATTGGATGATCTTAACCTTATCTGTGGATACTAGCGGAAGTAATAATAGTACTGTGAGAAGTGTGGTTAGGATTGAGCTTGCCAAGGTTCTGTGCTTTTTGGTTGGTGGTCTTTCATCAGTGGATGCCATTGATGATTGGGGTTCCGATGGCAATTCATGAGGATCCATGGCTTCTGATGTTTGTGGAGAAGGGAGTAGTTCTTCTTCTTCAGCTTCTTCATTAAGTTTAGGCAATGGTGCTAAGTATTGGATGGCTCGTTAAGGATGCCTGAAGAGGTCTGAACGTCGGCTACTCTTATGACTCCGTCTTGTCCCTTGTATGTTTTTATTACACGTCCCAAGGGCCATTTCATTACTGGGATATTATCTTCTTTGATGAGGACGGTTGCCCCTGGTTTCAGATTTTTCGATTGTTCCCGCCATTTGTGTCGGTATTGCAACTCATTTAGATAATCCCGTGACCATCTCTTCCACTTGTGTTGATAGTTGACTTGGCTTGATAGTTGAAGATCGGTAGTGATTTTGACTGCCAGCTGGGCTCCCAACGCTGCGGCGCAAAGTTCTAATCGCGGTATGGTTTGAGTTTTGATTGGAGCGACCCGAGATTTTGCGCAGAGCAGCCGTGTTGTGATTAACCCGTTTGTTGTTGTGGCTCTAAGGTAAGCTGCTGCACCATATGCCTTTTCTGAAGCATCGGTAAAAATGTGTAGCTGGACTGAGGTAGGGATTCCGCCATTAAAAATGTGCCGTGATAGCTGTAATGTTTTTAATTCATTTAAGTCTGTGCGGAAGTTCATCCATTTGGTGTGCATGTGTTCAGGGAGTGATTGATCCCAATCGAGTTTTAATGCCCACAGTTCTTGGATGAAGATATTGGCAGTAACTGTTACAGGCGATAAAAGGCCTAGTGGATCGAAGACTCTTGCAAGATCCGATGTGGATGTCCGTTTGGTGATTTTTTTAATACTCTCAATGTTCACCCTGATTCCCAATTTGTCATCCTTTGGTAGCCAAATGAGCCCTAAGATTTTTATTGAATCAACCTTGGTGCTTTCGAAGTCTAAATCAACCTCCACGTGTCCTTGTGGTATATTGTGCAGCAATTTTGGATGATTAGCGCACCATTTACGTAATGTGAAGCCACCTTCCTTCAGAATTTGCACTAGCTGTTGTTGTACATCTAGTGCGGTTATTAAGCTGTCAAAACCGCCCAGGCCGTCGTCTACGTAAAAATTCTCTTGGAGAAATTTGGAAGCTAGTGGATAACGTGTCGCGTTTTCTTTGACCAGTTGCATTAGGCACTTTGTTGCTAAATATGGAGCAGATCTGGTACCGTATGTGACCGTGTTGAGTTGATAATAGGTGATGGGCCTTGTGGTATCTTTTCTCCAAATTATTAGCTGAAGCTGCCGGTCCTCAGGAGCTACCAGTACTTGTCTGTACATTTTTTCGACGTCGGTGGTGAATACGAATCTTGGCATACGAAATCTTAGAAGTATGGAGAATAGTTCGCTTTGAAGGGTTGGTCCTGTGAACATTAGGTCATTTAGTGAGCATCCGGATGAGGTTTTAGCTGATGCATCGAATACGACTCTGAGCTTGGTGGTTGATTTTTCGGGCCTCAATACGCAATGATGTGGGATGTAGTAGGTTGGGGAGATGCTGGAATTTGGTTCCCATTTTGTCATGTGTCCCATTGATTCGTACTCGTCCATAAACTCAATGTATTTGGCCTTCAATTCCGGACTCCTTTGCAGACGTCGTTCGAGAGCAAAAAATCGGTTAAGAGCAATTCCATGTGAGTCGCCCAGAAGATTCGGGTTCTGATGAAATGGTATTCTGACGACGAAGTGGTTTTGATTGTTTCTTGTTGTGTGTTGTGCAAAGTGCTCTTCACATTGTTTGTCGGCTATTGATAGTGGCCTTGTAGTTGGTTTGACTTCATCTAATTCCCAAAGTCGAGCGATAGAAGCCTCAAGTCCTTCATCTTCGGTGCAGATTCCACAAAGTGCTTCTGTTGAGTGTTCCTCATCTATTTTTCCTCCTACAATCCAGCCCAGAACGTCGGAAGGTGTGGAGATAGTTTTGTTTGCCCAATTGCGAGCAGTTGGAGACAGTGTTCTGCTCCTAGCAATATGTCAATTCTATCTGGTTTGTTAAACGCTGGATCCGCTAATGTCAGGTTTTTTGGTAGTGGCCAATCATCAATGTTGACAAATTGTGATGGTTGTGGTGCCACGATTTGAGGCAAGACAAGCGCCTCTAGGCGAGTTGAAAACCCATTAATTCGGGAATGCAAGGAAACATTGACTCGGTGTCGTGTTTTGGTGTTACAATTACCGATTCCTTTAATGTTTGTTGATGATGGTTGTTTTGTAATGTTAAGTCGTTTTGCCAAGCGCTCGGTGATGAAATTTACTTGTGATCCAGCGTCAAGTAATGCGCGACATTCAACTTCCTGTGTTTCAGTTTTGATTCTTACTACAGCTGTGCTGAGAAGAACGTATGAGTTGAACGTGTGACCACTTGCTGCTGTTAACGATGACACTTCTGGAGTGATGGTTGGCGCCTCATGGACGTTGGGTTTTGTTGATGTCGTCATCTGAGATGTCCCGCGGTTGCTTGATCCTTGGTTAGTTGATTGCTTATTGTTTAGATGAAGCAGCGAGTGATGCAATTTCTTGCATATTTTGCAAGGTCTTGATCTGCAGACCTTTGCCGTGTGTCCTGATTTTAAACAGTTGACGCACTGGTTCTGGTTCTGAACGAAACTCAGGCGGCCTTGTGGTGATAGTTGTTGAAACTTCTGACATTGATGAAGTGGATGATGGCCGGTTTTGCACAGAGGGCACGGGGATTCTGATTTGGTAGCCGAAACGCATACCCTTGGTGATTTCTCGTTTTGGGTTGTAACTTCCAAGGATTGGAAGTGAGTTTCCAAAAACTTTAGAAAGTCTTGGAGGTTTTGTAATTCTTTTGGATTGCTGATGGTCCTCTCGTACAGAATAAGAGTACCCCGATCTAGCTTTTTTATCAGCAGGTGAAGTAGCATGGGGTCCCACGAGGTCGTATCGATCCCGATGTTGTTTAATGCATGTATACATTCTTGTGTCGTGTCATGCAATAGTTTTATAGCAGCGGCTGATGAACCAGTGTTGGGTTGATCCAGTAACTGTTGCATTATAGTTGACACGATAATGCGCTGATTATTGTAGCGTGCTTGTAGTAGGTTCCAAGCAACGCTGTAGTTGTCTGCTGTCGCTGAGAGATGGCTTATTACTTTTTCAGCTTCGCCTCCCAAATTTGACTTGAGGTACATCTTTTGTGCGGTTGGGAGCTGTTGGCTGTCCACTAGTTGAGAGAACAGGTCGGAAAAGCCTCTCCACTTGAGATAATCTCCACAGAATGTTGGAAGGGTAATCTTTGGTAGTGGAAGCACATTGGGTTGCATGAAGTTGCCGCCCTTCTCTGAATCTTGTGGGATCGCCCCAAGATTTTCAGCGATTTATTCTTCCAGATTAAGGTAGGTTTCCATATCGTAACCTTCCTTTGGCGGGTCCGTGCTGGATTCCCAGATTGAGAAGTGCAACTCTTCGACTTGTGCCCACAGTTTTTTCTTCTGCTGTAGGTTGGTTGCTTCTGGGTCCGTATGAAATAGCCGTTGGAGGGACGCCATCATGACATTTTGTATTCTTATCCGGGATTTTGCTGGTGTAGTGGTCGTGTTGGTTGGACCTGGCCTAGATGGTTCCTTGGGGTCGTCATTGGTTATTTGTTGACCAATGTTCGATGCTGACTCCTTCGGAGTTTCCATCATGGCCTTTTCAAATAATTCCCGGTAGTTGTTCGTGAGATCCGATACTTTGGTGTAGTAATCTTCGGTAAAATACTTGTGATTCGTGACATCGTATTTTGTTGTCGATGATCTCAAACTCAGCCCAAGCCGCATCTATCCGTCTGATTCGTTCTTCATAGTATTGACTGGTTTTTCTTGAAGCCGAATATTTTTTAAAATTTCTGATGATACCTTGGATTGCTTCGCCTGTCACGTTCTGGGCAGCCGCTAGTTGTTCCATCATGGTATCGTCGTTTGTAGCCATCTTGTAGAAGATTCCTGTTGACTGTTTTCAAGTCCTTACCGCTGGTGGGGGGAACTTGAAGAATCACGTCGGGGTGACCAATGTTTTTATCCAAATTCAGGATAGGGTTAAACTAGTTTGTTTAACCTTGTTTAATTGTTAGGCCTTTAGCCAATTAATTTGTTTGTTTGTCTAGGCAGTGACACCAAGACAATTTCTATGACACAACACAAGCACTTGTAACTTGGTTATATGGAGAGAGAAAAAACCAACCAATTGTTTTGATTAATTAATTATTTCTGTCTTTATTAATAAAAATCTGGTTCTTATATACTATTTAATAGATACAAATAATAACAATGAATAAAAAAATGCAAAGTTAGTAAAAGCAAAGCCACAGTTAATGACCGATACAGTTTGTTTACCTTTAATCAAAGTAAAGAATGTACAAAAAAAAACTTGCAGTTTAAGCATTAAAGGTTTGTTAACTTGTGGCCTAATTAATTTAAAGTATTCAGCAATGCAAGGTTGTTCACTTAAATTTCGTGCAGGCATATGTACGGTGGTATGTTTGTATGTTGAATAAACGTTCCCACGTACATATGAAAGAAATTCGTTGTGAAAGTTTGAACATATATATATATATATATATATATATATATATATATATATATATATTATATATATATATATATATATATATATATATATATATATGCACACATATGTATATATACATATATATATATATATATATATATATATATATATATATATATATATTGTGACGACACGTTTCCGCTGGTATGCTGGGGTATGGCTCAGCGGCGTCCAGGGTCGTTACATAAATTTTTAATTTTGCCGGGATGTGAAAATTAAACTCCAAAGATTGAATTAAGTGGGCTCTTTATTGAAGACAACTGGGCTACGACGAAGTGATGATTGCAGCGGCGTGGCGGGTGGCGCAGTGGCCAATAACGTATTTACTTGACGAGGTTTTGCCGGCCTGACTAACACGCTTTGTCGGTGAGCAGTGAGCGTACTATCAGGTAGTGATTTCAATCCCGTTTAGATAGCAGTTCACCCCTAACGTTCACTAATGCTTCCCAATATGAAGCGATGCGGATAAAGTACGACGCGGTGTTGGTGAGTAAAGAATATATCCTCAGGTAGGGATTTCAATCCCGTTTAGCTGATAAATTCTCCTCTAACCAGCACAGATGCTTCCCAATATGAAGCTAAACGCAGGGAGTGGCTCGGACAAGTGTCTCTACAACGCGGTGTTGGTGAGCAAAGAATATATCCTCAGCTAGGGATTTCAATCCCGTTTAGCTGATAAATTCTCCTCTAACCTGCACAAATGCTTCCCAATATGAAGCTAAACGCAAGGAGTGGCCCGGACAAGTGTCTTTACAACGCGGTGTTGGTGAGCAAAGAATATATCCTCAGGTAGGGATTTCAATCCCGTTTAGCTGATAAATTCTCCTCTAACCAGCACAAATGCTTCCCAATATGAAGCTAAACGCAGGGAGTGGCTCGGACAAGTGTCTCTACAACGCGGTGTTGGTGAGCAAAGAATATATCCTCAGGTAGGGATTTCAATCCCGTTTAGCTGATAAATTCTCCTCTAACCAGCACAAATGCTTCCCAATATGAAGCTAAGCGAACAAAATAAATTTAATATTATAAATGACTTACCTCCACGCCGGCTGCACAGGAACCCCTCGTTTGTGCGGAATGCTTCGCCTTTTATAGCTGTGCGCAGCATGTACAATGTTTTCTTGTCTGTTTTCTTAACTTAACATCTACTATAAAATTCTCTCATAATGTACAGTTCTTACAATATATAAGAACAATGTATAAGCAACGTAATAACTACGAACAATTCTTGAAATCATAGCGCGTATGTTAAATTAATATATAAGCAATTCGTCACCACTCTACTTCGTTGACAACCAGCTTAAATATTACAAATAAACAACAACCAGTATGTGTACATACCGACGTACATGAGTAGGTAAACGCGTACATGCCAACTATATGATCACGGCTGTGCGATGAAGCGCAAAGCAGATCACAGTAACAACTAACCAATGCATGTATGTATGTTTATGCACAAGCAGTATGTAAAACAAATTGATATATTGGATGGCGACCGTTACTCATGTCGTATGTGCATAGGCATGTATGTAGGTACGTAAGTAAGTATTTTAATATATAAGCTATTTTGCAAGTTTATCAGCACAGTGGGAATGTTTCGTTAATTAGGTAATTAAAATAAAATTCTCTTCGAATTCAAAATATACGGGTACTTATCTCTAGTGTGCGCCAAAAACGAGGTTGGCGACTTTTGGTCGTCACAGTATCCCCCCTCTTTCCGGGATGAGAACGTCTACGTTAACCGCCAAACACGGACGATGCCTTGCCGTGATATGGCCGTTCGGTAGGTGTGTCCGCTGCTATGGGATACAAAACGCAGCTTCTGGTGCCGTTGTCTCGCTTGCAGCTTCGCAGCGATAACCTGTTGTACATCCGGTGGTATTTCGGCGGTCGATATGGGCTTGGGACCATTTGGCTCTGCCTGCGGTAGTGATCTGGCGGACGGTGTTGAACACTGGTCTCTGCTGAGCCCTGGCACTACGCTCGCTGGCGCAACTAGCGCGAACCTGTCCAGGTCCACTTGGTATGGGATGGATATGGTGTCTCTAAGCGTCAACGGTGGGGAATTGATATCCCGTAGTGGGCTAAACCAACTCCGCCCGGAGGTGTTGGGGAGTCATGATGGCGTGTGCTTGCCGTTGCGACCCGGTGAGACCTCTGTCATAATGGGGAGATCGGTTCGCCGAACCGGTGGCCGAGGAATGGTGGCAGCCCGGGCCTCTATACTTTGCCGGGACAGCGCTGGCTGGGATTTGGTGCGTCTCTGCTGCTCGTAGCAGTGATATCCCATATACGAATACTGTGGATCCGTTACGTCCACTAAGCCAAAACCTTTACGGGTCAGTGGTGTTGGGACGTGTTGAGGGGCGTTCTCTTCGTTAAATGAGGAGTCGAGTGACGGTGGTTATGGTGGGCGATGTGCCAGGGTGGTGTCATCTTCTGACAATAGCGGTGGGGATGGTATGTCATCTTCTGACAATAGCGGTGGTGATGGTATGTTATCGTCCATCACAATTAGCTGTGGTGGAGGGGACACGTCCTCCTCGATGCGTAGAGGAGAGGGTGTCACTTCCTTCTTTTCTTTACGGAAGCTGACTATGTTGCCCCGTGGTGGAGCGCGTTGCCGGCTTGGCCGCGATATACGGGGATAGCCCATGCCGTGCATTGACGTGCTGGGTTGCGATGCAGTTGGCCGCTCCTGCGTGGTCATGCGGGAGTTACGGACTGTCGGTGTCGTGGGCTGCGACAATCTGCCACGTCTTCGGCCGCGTGTTGGGACCTCACCATCTCTGCAATGGGCTATCAGTCCCGCGCACCCTATGCTGGTATCATAAATGCGGAGGAAATCCAGTCCTAAGACGATGTCTTCTGTGGCGTTCTCCATGACTAGGAATTCACAATTCGTCGTTTTTCTGCCCAAAGTCACGGTGATCATTAAGGATCTATGTATGGCAGCCTTTGAACCATCGGCCAGTATGACATCCACCTGGGTGTGGACATATGCTGGCTGCCGGATGAGTTTTCGTACCAGTTGGGGGTGAATGAAGCTTCTAGTGGCCCCTGTGTCGAGAGTCGAGGCGATGAGCTGATTCTCGATGATGATCATCGCCCTGATCTTATTATTCTCCCATAAAAGCTGCGTCTGATTTGTGGGTTTTCTGTCACTCACCTGTTTACTTGTTCTCCGACGGGCACCTTTTCGCGAGGTAGGTTTGTCTACCATCAAGCGATGGTGCTCTCCTCTACCGGGGATGGATGTGGTAGGGATACTTTCCAGTTCGTCGGCAAGATCGATGAGATCGTCCAGTGTGCTGAAATCGCGCCTGCGTATGTACCACTGATAATCGGGCTGTGCGTTGCGAAAAATCTGCTCTAACTTCTGCTCTGCGGACAATTCGGCGTGCCTCATGAGACTCTGAAGCGCCAGGACGTAATCCTTGAAGGGTTCGCGTGCGCGCTGCTTGCGCTTGCGAATCTCATCTTCAAGCTTTTCAAAATAGCGTGATGGCAAGAAGAATTTAAAAAAATTCACCTTGAAGGTTTGCCACTGGCTCCAATTTTTGTTGTTGTTCCTGTACCAGACCAGGGCCTTGTCCCTAAAGCATTCGGCGAGGACTGGTAAAATGTGAGCCAAATCTATATTATACATACCCGCCAGCTCCTCCATGCGCTCAATGAAACCAACTGGATCCCGACCTCCGTCATACTTAAGACCCCATTTTCTGACGAATTCCACAACCATGATTCGGTTGTTTGGGTCTTGGTCCGCGGGAACATTGTTTCGGGGTGACGTCTCCTGGCCTGGTGACACCGGTGTGGGCTGCATGGGGGCTGGAACGCACAAACTGGGAAGCGGAGTCTTCACCATGATACGGGTTAGTGGTTGGCTACGGTCTTGTTCTTCACGAACGATTCGGGAAACCCTTTTTTAGTTTTTCACCTCTTCTTGGATAAATTGTCACTTGGCTTCTTTGATAAATTTTCTGTTGTCCCTGCTCGGGCGCCAATGTGACGACACGTTTCCGCTGGTATGCTGGGGTATGGCTCAGCGGCGTCCAGGGTCGTTACATAAATTTTTAATTTTGCCGGGTTGTGAAAATTAAACTCCAAAGATTGAATTAAGTGGGCTCTTTATTGAAGACAACTGGGCTACGACGAAGTGATGATTGCAGCGGCGTGGCGGGTGGCGCAGTGGCCAATAACGTATTTACTTGACGAGGTTTTGCCGGCCTGACTAACACGCGGTGTCGGTGAGCAGTGAGCGTACTATCAGGTAGTGATTTCAATCCCGTTTAGATAGCAGTTCACCCCTAACGTTCACTAATGCTTCCCAATATGAAGCGATGCGGATAAAGTACGACGCGGTGTTGGTGAGTAAAGAATATATCCTCAGGTAGGGATTTCAATCCCGTTTAGCTGATAAATTCTCCTCTAACCAGCACAAATGCTTCCCAATATGAAGCTAAACGCAAGGAGTGGCCCGGACAAGTGTCTTTACAACGCGGTGTTGGTGAGCAAAGAATATATCCTCAGGTAGGGATTTCAATCCCGTTTAGCTGATAAATTCTCCTCTAACCAGCACAAATGCTTCCCAATATGAAGCTAAACGCAGGGAGTGGCTCGGACAAGTGTCTCTACAACGCGGTGTTGGTGAGCAAAGAATATATCCTCAGGTAGGGATTTCAATCCCGTTTAGCTGATAAATTCTCCTCTAACCAGCACAAATGCTTCCCAATATGAAGCTAAGCGAACAAAATAAATTTAATATTATAAATGACTTACCTCCACGCCGGCTGCACAGGAACCCCTCGTTTGTGCGGAATGCTTCGCCTTTTATAGCTGTGCGCAGCATGTACAATGTTTTCTTGCCTGTTTTCTTAACTTAACATCTACTATAAAATTCTCTCATAATGTACAGTTCTTACAATATATAAGAATAATGTATAAGCAACGTAATAACTACGAACAATTCTTGAAATCATAGCGCGTATGTTAAATTAATATATAAGCAATTCATCACCACTCTACTTCGTTGACAACCAGCTTAAATATTACAAATAAACAACAACCAGTATGTGTACATACCGACGTACAAGAGTAGGTAAACGCGTACATGCCAACTATATGATCACGGCTGTGCGATGAAGCGCAAAGCAGATCACAGTAACAACTAACCAATGCATGTATGTATGTTTATGCACAAGCAGTATGTAAAACAAATTGATATATTGGATGGCGACCGTTACTCATGTCGTATGTGCATAGGCATGTATGTAGGTACGTAAGTAAGTATTTTAATATATAAGCTATTTTGCAAGTTTATCAGCACAGTGGGAATGTTTCGTTAATTAGGTAATTAAAATAAAATTCTCTTCGAATTCAAAATATACGGGTACTTATCTCTAGTGTGCGCCAAAAACGAGGTGGGCGACTTTTGGTCGTCACAGTATCCCCCCTCTTTCCGGGATGAGAACGTCTACGTTAACCGCCAAACACGGACGATGCCTTGCCGTGATATGGCCGTTCGGTAGGTGTGTCCGCTGCTATGGGATACAAAACGCAGCTTCTGGTGCCGTTGTCTCGCTTGCAGCTTCGCAGCGATAACCTGTTGTACATCCGGTGGTATTTCGGCGGTAGATATGGGCTTGGGACCATTTGGCTCTGCCTGCGGTAGTGATCTGGCGGACGGTGTTGAACACTGGTCTCTGCTGAGCCCTGGCACTACGCTCGCTGGCGCAACTAGCGCGAACCTGTCCAGGTCCACTTGGTATGGGATGGATATGGTGTCTCTAAGCGTCAACGGTGGGGAATTGATATCCCGTAGTGGGCTAAACCAACTCCGCCCGGAGGTGTTGGGGAGTCATGATGGCGTGTGCTTGCCGTTGCGACCCGGTGAGACCTCTGTCATAATGGGGAGATCGGTTCGCCGAACCGGTGGCCGAGGAATGGTGGCAGCCCGGGCCTCTATACTTTGCCGGGGCAGCGCTGGCTGGGATTTGGTGCGTCTCTGCTGCTCGTAGCACTGATATCCCATATACGAATACTGTGGATCCGTTACGTCCACTAAGCCAAAACCTTTACGGGTCAGTGGTGTTGGGACGTGTTGAGGGGCGTTCTCTTCGTTAAATGAGGAGTCGAGTGACGGTGGTTATGGTGGGCGATGTGCCAGGGTGGTGTCATCTTCTGACAATAGCGGTGGGGATGGTATGTCATCTTCTGACAATAGCGGTGGTGATGGTATGTTATCGTCCATCACAATTAGCTGTGGTGGAGGGGACACGTCCTCCTCGATGCGTGGAGGAGAGGGTGTCACTTCCTTCTTTTCTTTACGGAAGCTGACTATGTTGCCCCGTGGTGGAGCGCGTTGCCGGCTTGGCCGCGATATACGGGGATAGCCCATGCCGTGCATTGACGTGCTGGGTTGCGATGCAGTTGGCCGCTCCTGCGTGGTCATGCGGGAGTTACGGACTGTCGGTGTCGTGGGCTGCGACAATCTGCCACGTCTTCGGCCGCGTGTTGGGACCTCACCATCTCTGCAATGGGCTATCAGTCCCGCGCACCCTATGCTGGTATCATAAATGCGGAGGAAATCCAGTCCTAAGACGATGTCTTCTGTGGCGTTCTCCATGACTAGGAATTCACAATTCGTCGTTTTTCTGCCCAAAGTCACGGTGATCATTAAGGATCTATGTATGGCAGCCTTTGAACCATCGGCCAGTATGACATCCACCTGGGTGTGGACATATGCTGGCTGCCGGATGAGTTTTCGTACCAGTTGGGGGTGAATGAAGCTTCTAGTGGCTCCTGTGTCGAGAGTCGAGGCGATGAGCTGATTCTCGATGATGATCATCGCCCTGATCTTATTATTCTCCCATAATAGCTGCGTCTGATTTGTGGGTTTTCTGTCACTCACCTGTTTACTTGTTCTCCGACGGGCACCTTTTCGAGAGGTAGGTTTGTCTACCATCAAGCGATGGTGCTCTCCTCTACCGGGGATGGATGTGGTAGGGATACTTTCCAGTTCGTCGGCAAGATCGATGAGATCGTCCAGTGTGCTGAAATCGCGCCTGCGTATGTACCACTGATAATCGGGCTGTGCGTTGCGAAAAATCTGCTCTAACTTCTGCTCTGCGGACAATTCGGCGTGCCGCATGAGACTCTGAAGCGCCAGGACGTAATCCTTGAAGGGTTCGCGTGCGCGCTGCTTGCGCTTGCGAATCTCATCTTCAAGCTTTTCAAAATAGCGTGATGGCAAGAAGAATTTAAAAAAATCCACCTTGAAGGTTTGCCACTGGCTCCAATTTTTGTTGTTGTTCCTGTACCAGACCAGGGCCTTGTCCCTAAAGCATTCGGCGAGGACTGGTAAAATGTGAGCCAAATCTATATTATACATACCCGCCAGCTCCTCCATGCGCTCAATGAAACCAACTGGATCCCGACCTCCGTCATACTTAAGACCCCATTTTCTGACGAATTCCACAACCATGATTCGGTTGTTTGGGTCTTGGTCCGCGGGAACATTGTTTCGGGGTGACGTCTCCTGGCCTGGTGACACCGGTGTGGGCTGCATGGGGGCTGGAACGCACAAACTGGGAAGCGGAGTCTTCACCATGATACGGGTTAGTGGTTGGCTACGGTCTTGTTCTTCACGAACGATTCGGGAAACCCTTTTTTAGTTTTTCACCTCTTCTTGGATAAATTGTCACTTGGCTTCTTTGATAAATTTTCTGTTGTCCCTGCTCGGGCGCCAATGTGACGACACGTTTCCGCTGGTATGCTGGGGTATGGCTCAGCGGCGTCCAGGGTCGTTACATAAATTTTTAATTTTGCCGGGTTGTGAAAATTAAACTCCAAAGATTGAATTAAGTGGGCTCTTTATTGAAGACAACTGGGCTACGACGAAGTGATGATTGCAGCGGCGTGGCGGGTGGCGCAGTGGCCAATAACGTATTTACTTGACGAGGTTTTGCCGGCCTGACTAACACGCGGTGTCGGTGAGCAGTGAGCGTACTATCAGGTAGTGATTTCAATCCCGTTTAGATAGCAGTTCACCCCTAACGTTCACTAATGCTTCCCAATATGAAGCGATGCGGATAAAGTACGACGCGGTGTTGGTGAGTAAAGAATATATCCTCAGGTAGGGATTTCAATCCCGTTTAGCTGATAAATTCTCCTCTAACCAGCACAAATGCTTCCCAATATGAAGCTAAACGCAGGGAGTGGCTCGGACAAGTGTCTCTACAACGCGGTGTTGGTGAGCAAAGAATATATCCTCAGGTAGGGATTTCAATCCCGTTTAGCTGATAAATTCTCCTCTAACCAGCACAAATGCTTCCCAATATGAAGCTAAACGCAAGGAGTGGCCCGGACAAGTGTCTTTACAACGCGGTGTTGGTGAGCAAAGAATATATCCTCAGGTAGGGATTTCAATCCCGTTTAGCTGATAAATTCTCCTCTAACCAGCACAATTGCTTCCCAATATGAAGCTAAACGCAGGGAGTGGCTCGGACAAGTGTCTCTACAACGCGGTGTTGGTGAGCAAAGAATATATCCTCAGGTAGGGATTTCAATCCCGTTTAGCTGATAAATTCTCCTCTAACCAGCACAAATGCTTCCCAATATGAAGCTAAGCGAACAAAATAAATTTAATATTATAAATGACTTACCTCCACGCCGGCTGCACAGGAACCCCTCGTTTGTGCGGAATGCTTCGCCTTTTATAGCTGTGCGCAGCATGTACAATGTTTTCTTGTCTGTTTTCTTAACTTAACATCTACTATAAAATTCTCTCATAATGTACAGTTCTTACAATATATAAGAATAATGTATAAGCAACGTAATAACTACGAACAATTCTTGAAATCATAGCGCGTATGTTAAATTAATATATAAGCAATTCATCACCACTCTACTTCGTTGACAACCAGCTTAAATATTACAAATAAACAACAACCAGTATGTGTACATACCGACGTACATGAGTAGGTAAACGCGTACATGCCAACTATATGATCACGGCTGCGCGATGAAGCGCAAAGCAGATCACAGTAACAACTAACCAATGCATGTATGTATGTTTATGCACAAGCAGTATGTAAAACAAATTGATATATTGGATGGCGACCGTTACTCATGTCGTATGTGCATAAGCATGTATGTAGGTACGTAAGTAAGTATTTTAATATATAAGCTATTTTGCAAGTTTATTAGCACAGTGGGAATGTTTCGTTAATTAGGTAATTAAAATAAAATTCTCTTCGAATTCAAAATATACGGATACTTATCTCTAGTGTGCGCCAAAAACGAGGTTGGCGACTTTTGGTCGTCACAATATATATATATATATATATATATATATATATATATATATATATATATATATATATATATACATATATGTATATATATATGTATATAAAAATAAGTTGTCCTATGTTCGTGAGAACCACTCAACCGATTTTCTTTTGTTCGGTATAAAGCTCTGCTTGCTCGCATCATTTGACTTATTTAATTTCTGTGTGTTAATTGATTGTCATTTAAGTTTACAGTGCGAGCATTAACATATTTTAATTATTGATTTGTAATCTTTCAGTTAAAATTAAAATCTTTTGCATAAAAAAAATTAAAAAACTTCAACAATGCCTCGACGAAGACGTTCACAAATTGGGCGACGAACACGCCACAGGAGTCAAATACGTTTAAATAGATCTAATGAGGATGAAGAAGAGCGATTAGGAAGTAATGAATTAGCAAGGCAACGAATGGCACGATCAAGATCAAATCAAAATTAAGAACAAAGAGAAGAACGTATTGAAAGTGTGAGAGTTAAAAACAGAAGAGATCGTGAACGTAACACTGAACGCGACAATCAAAACTGGCAACAACGGAGTCAGGAAAATTTAATTTTTAATACAAAGACGCAAACGTATTGTCCAGCAACGCGGGCAGGGTTACTGTATGTAGTATACTTATACTTATAGTGTAACGACACGTTTCCGCTGGTTGCTGGGGCAGGACTCAGCGGCGTCCAGGGTCGTACTGATTATTTATTTGTTATCAGGGCAGTAGAAAAAAAAACACTTCCATTCTTTATTTTGGTTCTTTTATTATTCTACGCGACGTAACGATATTTTGCAGCGGCGTTGCGGGAAGCTTTTCTTGTGGTTACACGACCGTGCGCGCGGAGGCACGGTGTAGGAGGCCCAACCGAGTGTCGAGAGCGTGCCCGGTCGAATTTTCACGCTTCGGGGAATGCGTCAATCGTTGTCTGCGCGATAGTCTAAGCTTCTGGTTAGGGCAATTCCAATTCTGTCACGAACAACGTGAGTGCAGAATGAGCGTGTCATCCGGTCGAGTTTTCCAACATCGGTGGGCAACACGTTCACTCCGAACTCGCGACAATGGTTTCAGAGTGCCACTGTTCAGGTGTTGGTTTACCAAGTAGAGTTTTCCAACATCTGGTGGTAGACAAACTCCGAAATGGCTTTCACAAAATGAAACCAACCGACTATTCCACGTTACTGAATTAAACAATACAATAAGAAGCTAGACTACGAAAATATTAGGACTTACCTCCACGCCGGCTGCACAAGAAGAACCCCCTGTTCTATGCAAATGCTTCGCCTTTTATAGCCGGGCTCAGCAGACACACATGAATATTTTCATGCATGTGTATGTGTCTTACAATATGAAAAGTATACTGAACAACTATAACAATGTTAAATATATAAATGTTATTCTTAAATATAAAGACTTATTATTACTATATTACTAGTACCGTAATATACGTAAATATGTATGCTTGTATGTAAATTCGTACAATTATGATCGCGGTGGCTGCATTGATATTATGTGTATATACATAGGCTTGTTGTCACTCAGGGAATTTATGTATGTACCTACGTACGTGCGTATATTCCTGCACAGGCTGCTGTGTGTATGCATGTAGGTATGTACATATATACATGTATGTAGGTATATTTGCTTGTGCACAAGCAGAAGCTCGGTGTGTATGTATGTTGGCATGTGCTTTTGCACAGGCAGCAGTTTGGTCTTGAGTTTGGTTTTCTTTTGCACTCAGCAGTTACACATGGTCTGTGTATACTAAAGAAAACCAAAAGCACTAACAAAACCACTTGTGCACAAGTCATATTGAAACGACGCGATCGTAAAGGTACAGCCATATGTACGTACATATGCGCGTACGTATGTTTGCATCCTCACAGTGGTTCAGAACCACTGTGAGGCTGCCCAGGATCTTTTAGCCCAGAGAGTCCTAGAAGAGAACTTCGATGTCGCAATCATAAGCGAGCCATATAAAGTACCGAAAAATAGCACCTGGATCGCCGATGAGTCAACAACGGCAGCTATTTGGACTTGTGGCTCATTACCTTTCCAACAGACCCATACATTGGATAAAGGTTTCGTAATGGCGAAGATAAAGGGAACTTTTTTGTACAGTTGCTATGCTCCCCCAAGGTGGTCCCTTGGCGAATTTGAGAATATGCTAGAAACTTAGTTGCGAATGCACACTTAAATTCACCGATCATCATATGCGGCGATATTAATGCCTGGGCGATGGAATGGGGCAGTAGGTGGACTAATGCAAGAGGTCGCAGTATTTTAGAAGCTTTCGCATCCCTGCGGGTCACGTTATTAAATGATGGAATGAGGAGTACCTTTAGGAGATCAGATACCAGTTCTACGATAGATATATCGTTTGCCAGCGACAGCCTTGTTTCGCGAACGGTGTGGAGACTCACTGAAGACTTCACAAATAGCGACCATCAGGCAATTGTAATCACGATTGCTGGGCAGAACACTGACACGGCAAGAATGCTTGAGTTCACTGGGCCTAAATGGAAAGACTCATGCTTTGATGGTGACACGTTTAAGCAGCTACTGTCTAGCTTTACCGCAACCGAGGACTTAGTAGATGATAGGGTGCAAAGCGTATACGAAATGCTCTACACCGCCTGTGATGCTGCTATGCCTCGAAGATATACACTTCGAGGACGGTCTCCCTGTTATTGGTGGAATGATGAAATAAGAGAGTTACGATCAGCATGCCTTAGAGCAAGAAGAAGGGCCCAACGTTCCAGAGGAAGATCATCATGGGAAGATTATCAAGTTAGATATCAAGATCTACGCACCCAATTAAGGAAAGCCATAAAGAGAAGTAAAAAGCTATCCTTCCAACGAATATGCCAAGAGGCTAACATCAACCCTTTTGGAACGGCATACAAGGTAGTTTTCAAAAACATAGGAGCGCAGAAACATCCCAGATTGGGATGCCCAAATTTGCTTCGGAAGATTATTGGCACCCTGTTTCCACGAGGTCAACCGTATACGATTATAAGGACGGAGACGGCGGCGACTAACACAATCCCAGAGATCACACAAGGGGAGTTGCTTGCGGCATGCGCTAAAATTGGCGATAGAAAAACGCCTGGGCCAGATGGAATCCCGAAAAAAGCGCTCAAGTTGACTATTCAACATAGGCCGGACATATTTGCCACCATGTTCCAGAAATGCCTAGTCGAGGGTATTTTCCCCCGGAGTTGGAAGGTGCAGAAACTGGTACTTATCCCGAAACACGGCAAGCCTCCGGGTGAACCATCTTCGTACCGCCCAATCTGTCTCCTTGACACGATGGGTAAAGTTCTCGAGCGAATTATATACAATAGACTTCTAGCCTGCGCTGAAGCCAGAGGAGCTCTCTCCGACCTGCAGTATGGATTTAGGAAAGGCCGTTCCACTGTAGATGCGATTAGGAAAATAGTAGACATAGCAGAAGACGCAATAGAAGGCGGAAGATGGAGATTTGGTTCCAAGGAATACTGCTCGGTGGTCACCCTGGATATTCAAAACGCATTTAATTCTGTGAATTGGGGGAATATTGCCAAGGCCCTTTTCATTATGGGTACGCCGTCGTACCTAATGAATTTGGTAAACGACTACTTTCGGGATCGGAAACTTTTGTATGTGACCGATGACGGCGAAGAAGAATATAAGGTCACTGCAGGTGTACCGCAAGGTTCTATTCTTGGCCCTCTGCTCTGGAACACAATGTATGATGGAATACTGCGACTATCCTTATCAGATAAGACTTCCATTATTGGCTTTGCGGACGACATTGCCATAGTCTCAGTGGCAAAAACCGTGGAGGAGGTGAAGGCAAATGCGGCAGTCGAAAGGATTGAATTGTGGCTTAATGGGGCTGGGTTGACACTAGCTGCCCATAAAACAGAGGCTGTCTTAATAAGTAGCAGAAAAACAGTAGAAAAGATGACTGTAACAGTTGGCGATGCAAGAATAGAATCGAAAAGGGCCATAAAATACCTAGGCGTAATGATCGATGACAGGCTAAATTTCAAGGAACATGTAAGGTTCATTGTCAAAAAGGCATCCGGCGCACAAGCAGCTCTGGCAAGAATAATGCCAAATATTGGAGGACCAACGTCATTTACAAGAAGGGTAATATCGTCGGTTGTGACCTCGATAATAATATATGCCTGCCCAGTATGGTCTGTAGCACTTTCCGAGGAGACGACAAGAAGAAAACTATCCTCGGTGTACCGTCTAAGTGCAATAAGACAAATAAGTGGTTTCAGGACAATATCCGATGACGCAGCAATGGTATTGGCAAGAGCAATACCTATAGAAATACTGGCGGATGAAATGAGGCGAATCTACTTTCGTCGTCTTGAGGATCCAGGGCAAATTGCTACAATAAGGAGAGAGGAGAGGAGTGTTTCTCTCTGCAGATGGCAGTCTAGATGGGAATGCAGTTCGAAGGGTAGATGGACTTATTATCTTCTGCCCATCATAATTCCCTGGCTGGAGGCACAACACTGCGAGCCCAACTTTTATATGACGCAGTTCTTGAGTGGACATGGTTGTTTCAGGAAATATCTGCAGAAATTTGGGCACGATAGATCCCCAACATGTCCAAATTGTGTTGAAGAAGATAAGGACGCTCAGCACGTTTTATTTTGCTGCCCGAGATTTAGGGGGCCTTGGGAGTTGAATATTAATCCCCGCCAGCTTCTAGACGAGATTTTGGGTTCCGAAATTAAATGGAACGAGTGTAACCGCCATATATCTGTAGTTATGCAGGAACTACGAAGGCTGGAGAGACAGAGATCGAACGAGCGTACATAAGATGAAGCGAAATCGCTAACCAGCCATTGTGGTTTCTTACAAGCACATGTAGCCTGAAGAAATGATATGGTTTTTATGTCCTCTCAAGCACTTTAACCTGGAGGAAGAGTTCTAATAAAACAATTCGTTTACTGTCTTAATAAAAACTCCGATTGTAAACTTTATTTAACTTTCTTTTATACAAATTAATTAAAGTAGAAACTGCTTATCTATTAAATTGTGTTAAAACTGCTAGTTTAACAGTGACCTATATTTATTTCAGGAACTAAAATGCTAACTTAAATGTTTATAATTGTGCATACGGTTATTGACATTTATTTGTGCATAGCGAATGAAAATAATATTGACCTAATTTAACACATTGAGCATTGTTTATCAGCAACTAAATCATAAGTAAATAAAATATTAAATTACAATAAATAATTTACATGAACATGCTCCCCGCGTTGAGAGAAGCTCAAAAATAGAAACAAACAAGAAAAAACTAAGATAAGAATTATATTATTAATATGCTGAGCTGGCATTCACTGTCATCAGATGAGAGGCTGGATTGGTTCTTATATGTGTAGAGTGAAGTCAGTTTCTGCTTGCTGTAGACGAGGCGCTGGAATTGGAGTTGAGTTATTCAGTCGTGATTTGAATTTTCGCTTGATAAGTAGATAGATTGAAATGCATATTGTGATGACCAATGCTGTGTAGCCAACTGCCATGTGATGGTAATTATGAACTTCAATTTTGTTTGGTAAGTTCATTATTTCTTGTGCGGCCAATGAGCTTTGTAGAATTGTCAAATTTTTAACTTGCGACTGATACTCGCTTGTTTGTATTTTGTTTAGTAATGGTTGCAAATGTTCTTGCTGGTTCTGTTCGGTTAGTTCCCAAAAACTAGTGTATGATGTCTTCAGTGAGCTAGCAACAATTTGTTGTCCATGCATCGTCCTGAATCTGTATTTGAGAATGCAGTCTGGTTCCAGAATCAGCAACCCAGATCCTTCAAGTGTTAGCTGTGTAATTTCCTGTTTGCACACTGCTGTTGCATGAGATGTGCCCAGAACTGCGTAGATCCATTTGTTCTTGTGGCGGAGAGGGATCCAGGCTAGAGTATCTTCAATTTGCTGTACAGGACAATCTGGTCGAGTATTGTTGTAAAACAAATTCATTTCACAGGAACATGTTGAGGAGCCCTGGTCATATCTTACTTGATTCGGAGAGCATAAATACGTGTCGTCTGCAAGCAGTGAGCATAATTCGAACTCAGTGTTACTTATGGTAAAATATTGCCTTCGAGCAATGTTAATGATTAGAAGGGCTGCACAAGGCTTTACCGCAACAAGAGTCTTGTTGATCCAATTTGGTACTGGAATAATATTAAATATTTGAAAGCGGTCGCATTCAACTAATGGTAACGTAATACTAAACACTGCTGTGTTTTTTGTGAGTCCTTTATTCTCATTAGTTTGTACAGTTGTAACGTATCTTCGCTTTTCACAGGTAGTTCTAGCGATTCGGGTAAATGGAATTTAATTTTTTCTGCTTCCTGGAAGCTTTTCTTGTGGTTACACGACCGTGCGCGCGGAGGCACGGTGTAGGAGGCCCAACCGAGTGTCGAGAGCGTGCCCGGTCGAATATTCACGCTTCGGGGAATGCGTCAATCGTTGTATGCGTGATAGTCTAAGCTTCTGGTTAGGGCAATTCCAATTCTGTCATGAACAACGTGAGTGCAGAATGAGCGTGTCATCCGGTCGAGTTTTCCAACATCGGTGGGCAACACGTTCACTCCGAACTCGCGACAATGGTTTCAGAGTGCCACTGTTCAGGTGTTGGTTTACCAAGTAGAGTTTTCCAACATCTGGTGGTAGACAAACTCCGAAATGGCTTTCACAAAATGAAACCAACCGACTATTCCACGTTACTGAATTAAACAATACAATAAGAAGCTAGACTACGAAAATATTAGGACTTACCTCCACGCCGGCTGCACAAGAAGAACCCCCTGTTCTATGCAAATGCTTCGCCTTTTATAGCCGGGCTCAGCAGACACACATGAATATTTTCATGCATGGGTATGTGTCTTACAATATGAAAAGTATACTGAACAACTATAACAATGTTAAATATATAAATGTTATTCTTAAATATAAAGACTTATTATTACTATATTACTAGTACCGTAATATACGTAAATATGTATGCTTGTATGTAAATTCGTACAATTATGATCGCGGTGGCTGCATTGATATTATGTGTATATACATAGGCTTGTTGTCACTCAGGGAATTTATGTATGTACCTACGTACGTGCGTATATTCCTGCACAGGCTGCTGTGTGTATGCATGTAGGTATGTACATATATACATGTATGTAGGTATATTTGCTTGTGCACAAGCAGAAGCTCGGTGTGTATGTATGTTGGCATGTGCTTTTGCACAGGCAGCAGTTTGGTCTTGAGTTTGGTTTTCTTTTGCACTCAGCAGTTACACATGGTCTGTGTATACTAAAGAAAACCAAAAGCACTAACAAAACCACTTGTGCACAAGTCATATTGAAACGACGCGATCGTAAAGGTACAGCCATATGTACGTACATATGCGCGTACGTATGTTTGCATCCTCACAGTGGTTCAGAACCACTGTGAGGCTGCCCAGAATCTTTTAGCCCAGAGAGTCCTAGAAGAGAACTTCGATGTCGCAATCATAAGCGAGCCATATAAAGTACCGAAAAATAGCACCTGGATCGCCGATGAGTCAACAACGGCAGCTATTTGGACTTGTGGCTCATTACCTTTCCAACAGACCCATACATTGGATAAAGGTTTCGTAATGGCGAAGATAAAGGGAACTTTTTTGTACAGTTGCTATGCTCCCCCAAGGTGGTCCCTTGGCGAATTTGAGAATATGCTAGAAACTTAGTTGCGAATGCACACTTAAATTCACCGATCATCATATGCGGCGATATTAATGCCTGGGCGATGGAATGGGGCAGTAGGTGGACTAATGCAAGAGGTCGCAGTATTTTAGAAGCTTTCGCATCCCTGCGGGTCACGTTATTAAATGATGGAATGAGGAGTACCTTTAGGAGATCAGATACCAGTTCTACGATAGATATATCGTTTGCCAGCGACAGCCTTGTTTCGCGAACGGTGTGGAGACTCACTGAAGACTTCACAAATAGCGACCATCAGGCAATTGTAATCACGATTGCTGGGCAGAACACTGACACGGCAAGAATGCTTGAGTTCACTGGGCCTAAATGGAAAGACTCATGCTTTGATGGTGACACGTTTAAGCAGCTACTGTCTAGCTTTACCGCAACCGAGGACTTAGTAGATGATAGGGTGCAAAGCGTATACGAAATGCTCTACACTGCCTGTGATGCTGCTATGCCTCGAAGATATACACTTCGAGGACGGTCTCCCTGTTATTGGTGGAATGATGAAATAAGAGAGTTACGATCAGCATGCCTTAGAGCAAGAAGAAGGGCCCAACGTTCCAGAGGAAGATCATCAGGGGAAGATTATCAAGTTAGATATCAAGATCTACGCACCCAATTAAGGAAAGCCATAAAGAGAAGTAAAAAGCTATCCTTCCAACGAATATGCCAAGAGGCTAACATCAACCCTTTTGGAACGGCATACAAGGTAGTTTTCAAAAACATAGGAGCGCAGAAACATCCCAGATTGGGATGCCCAAATTTGCTTCGGAAGATTATTGGCACCCTGTTTCCACGAGGTCAACCGTATACGATTATAAGGACGGAGACGGCGGCGACTAACACAATCCCAGAGATCACACAAGGGGAGTTGCTTGCGGCATGCGCTAAAATTGGCGATAGAAAAACGCCTGGGCCAGATGGAATCCCGAAAAAAGCGCTCAAGTTGACTATTCAACATAGGCCGGACATATTTGCCACCATGTTCCAGAAATGCCTAGTCGAGGGTATTTTCCCCCGGAGTTGGAAGGTGCAGAAACTGGTACTTATCCCGAAACACGGCAAGCCTCCGGGTGAACCATCTTCGTACCGCCCAATCTGTCTCCTTGACACGATGGGTAAAGTTCTCGAGCGAATTATATACAATAGACTTCTAGCCTGCGCTGAAGCCAGAGGAGCTCTCTCCGACCTGCAGTATGGATTTAGGAAAGGCCGTTCCACTGTAGATGCGATTAGGAAAATAGTAGACATAGCAGAAGACGCAATAGAAGGCGGAAGATGGAGATTTGGTTCCAAGGAATACTGCTCGGTGGTCACCCTGGATATTCAAAACGCATTTAATTCTGTGAATTGGGGGAATATTGCCAAGGCCCTTTTCATTATGGGTACGCCGTCGTACCTAATGAATTTGGTAAACGACTACTTTCGGGATCGGAAACTTTTGTATGTGACCGATGACGGCGAAGAAGAATATAAGGTCACTGCAGGTGTACCGCAAGGTTCTATTCTTGGCCCTCTGCTCTGGAACATAATGTATGATGGAATACTGCGACTATCCTTATCAGATAAGACTTCCATTATTGGCTTTGCGGACGACATTGCCATAGTCTCAGTGGCAAAAACCGTGGAGGAGGTGAAGGCAAATGCGGCAGTCGAAAGGATTGAATTGTGGCTTAATGGGGCTGGGTTGACACTAGCTGCCCATAAAACAGAGGCTGTCTTAATAAGTAGCAGAAAAACAGTAGAAAAGATGACTGTAACAGTTGGCGATGCAAGAATAGAATCGAAAAGGGCCATAAAATACCTAGGCGTAATGATCGATGACAGGCTAAATTTCAAGGAACATGTAAGGTTCATTGTCAAAAAGGCATCCGGTGCACAAGCAGCTCTGGCAAGAATAATGCCAAATATTGGAGGACCAACGTCATTTACAAGAAGGGTAATATCGTCGGTTGTGACCTCGATAATAATATATGCCTGCCCAGTATGGTCTGTAGCACTTTCCGAGGAGACGACAAGAAGAAAACTATCCTCGGTGTACCGTCTAAGTGCAATAAGACAAATAAGTGGTTTCAGGACAATATCCGATGACGCAGCAATGGTATTGGCAAGAGCAATACCTATAGAAATACTGGCGGATGAAATGAGGCGAATCTACTTTCGTCGTCTTGAGGATCCAGGGCAAATTGCTACAATAAGGAGAGAGGAGAGGAGTGTTTCTCTCTGCAGATGGCAGTCTAGATGGGAATGCAGTTCGAAGGGTAGATGGACTTATTATCTTCTGCCCATCATAATTCCCTGGCTGGAGGCACAACACTGCGAGCCCAACTTTTATATGACGCAGTTCTTGAGTGGACATGGTTGTTTCAGGAAATATCTGTAGAAATTTGGGCACGATAGATCCCCAACATGTCCAAATTGTGTTGAAGAAGATAAGGACGCTCAGCACGTTTTATTTTGCTGCCCGAGATTTAGGGGGCCTTGGGAGTTGAATATTAATCCCCGCCAGCTTCTAGACGAGATTTTGGGTTCCGAAATTAAATGGAACGAGTGTAACCGCCATATATCTGTAGTTATGCAGGAACTACGAAGGCTGGAGAGACAGAGATCGAACGAGCGTACATAAGATGAAGCGAAATCGCTAACCAGCCATTGTGGTTTCTTACAAGCACATGTAGCCTGAAGAAATGATATGGTTTTTATGTCCTCTCAAGCACTTTAACCTGGAGGAAGAGTTCTAATAAAACAATTCGTTTACTGTCTTAATAAAAACTCCGATTGTAAACTTTATTTAACTTTCTTTTATACAAATTAATTAAAGTAGAAACTGCTTATCTATTAAATTGTGTTAAAACTGCTAGTTTAACAGTGACCTATATTTATTTCAGGAACTAAAATGCTAACTTAAATGTTTATAATTGTGCATACGGTTATTGACATTTATTTGTGCATAGCGAATGAAAATAATATTGACCTAATTTAACACATTGAGCATTGTTTATCAGCAACTAAATCATAAGTAAATAAAATATTAAATTACAATAAATAATTTACATGAACATGCTCCCCGCGTTGAGAGAAGCTCAAAAATAGAAACAAACAAGAAAAAACTAAGATAAGAATTATATTATTAATATGCTGAGCTGGCATTCACTGTCATCAGATGAGAGGCTGGATTGGTTCTTATATGTGTAGAGTGAAGTCAGTTTCTGCTTGCTGTAGACGAGGCGCTGGAATTGGAGTTGAGTTATTCAGTCGTGATTTGAATTTTCGCTTGATAAGTAGATAGATTGAAATGCATATTGTGATGACCAATGCTGTGTAGCCAACTGCCATGTGATGGTAATTATGAACTTCAATTTTGTTTGGTAAGTTCATTATTTCTTGTGCGGCCAATGAGCTTTGTAGAATTGTCAAATTTTTAACTTGCGACTGATACTCGCTTGTTTGTATTTTGTTTAGTAATGGTTGCAAATGTTCTTGCTGGTTCTGTTCGGTTAGTTCCCAAAAACTAGTGTATGATGTCTTCAGTGAGCTAGCAACAATTTGTTGTCCATGCATCGTCCTGAATCTGTATTTGAGAATGCAGTCTGGTTCCAGAATCAGCAACCCAGATCCTTCAAGTGTTAGCTGTGTAATTTCCTGTTTGCACACTGCTGTTGCATGAGATGTGCCCAGAACTGCGTAGATCCATTTGTTCTTGTGGCGGAGAGGGATCCAGGCTAGAGTATCTTCAATTTGCTGTACAGGACAATCTGGTCGAGTATTGTTGTAAAACAAATTCATTTCACAGGAACATGTTGAGGAGCCCTGGTCATATCTTACTTGATTCGGAGAGCATAAATACGTGTCGTCTGCAAGCAGTGAGCATAATTCGAACTCAGTGTTACTTATGGTAAAATATTGCCTTCGAGCAATGTTAATGATTAGAAGGGCTGCACAAGGCTTTACCGCAACAAGAGTCTTGTTGATCCAATTTGGTACTGGAATAATATTAAATATTTGAAAGCGGTCGCATTCAACTAATGGTAACGTAATACTAAACACTGCTGTGTTTTTTGTGAGTCCTTTATTCTCATTAGTTTGTACAGTTGTAACGTATCTTCGCTTTTCACAGGTAGTTCTAGCGATTCGGGTAAATGGAATTTAATTTTTTCTGCTTCCTGCTGTAACTGGTGAGGAGTTAATAAGAATGGACTTATTATGCCATGGTGAGTGTTTGTCAGAATGTCAAGTATTAACGATTGTGTGCGCTGCAGATTTGCTGCCGTAATACTTAATTGAATACATAGTGATGAAAAAATACGGTAAATTTTTTCTTGATGATATTCTTCTCTATTGTCCCGTATCATATTGTGCACCTCTGTTATTTGTAGATCGATTTGTTCAAACTTTTTCTTCACTGCTTCCTGGTCGGCTTTCATGATGTTGATTGTTGAATCTCTGACTGATGTCTGATTTTTTAGCAGGTTCAACAAATGCGCTTCGTTTTCCTTAATTTGTGAAATCTTATGTGCCATTTCCTTTGCGTATTCGGAATCTAATACCCCAAACAGGGAATTTGCAATATTCCCAACCACGTCAAGAGCTGCTCTTTTGTGTATTCTTCCTGAGAGTAACGTGCTGTCTAAAGTTAGTTCTGCCTCAGTGTGCTCAAAAAATTTTACTAGATTTGCACATATTGCTTTTTCTAGCATTTCTCTACACAAATGATTTAGCGTCTTTGTACCTTGCGCGAATACCGCTGCTTCAGACCAAAATTCTTTTAAATCATAATAGATCACTAATTGCCATTCTGTGGACGAAATTGCTGCCGATTCGATTCCTTCAAAATGTATGCCCAACTGATTTCCAAATCTTTTGTTATGTATTTGTGCTCCTAATACCATTGGTATTAGGATAAGAGCCATCATTATAGTGACGATATTATGGGTTAGAGAAACCCTCCTTCTTTTTTTAGGAGTTTCCACTTTTTCTTGTTGCGTCGTAATCCACTCTTCCTTATGTCCTTCAGATGTTTTATTTTGTTGCGAGCTACTTGGATCATGAGAGTCTGGGTGGTGAAGCGCTTCACCACATTCTACATTGTCTACTGGTAATGGTGCTAGGCGCGCAATAGCTCTTTTGCAAACTCCAGTCGATGTTTTTACATCAACTACTCGAACAATTCCATCATCTCCATGATGCACCTTTATGACTCTCCCTAAGGGCCAGTTTAGTGGTGTTGTGTTATCTTCCTTTACTATGACCATGTCTCCAGTTTTAATATTATTATTCTGTGTCTTCCACTTATGTCGATATTGGAGTTCACACAAGTATTCTTGTGACCATCGTCTCCAAAATTCGCCCTTTAAGTGTGTTACCAGTTTCCATCTTGTCAACAGACTTGTCTTGTGTTCCGCCGCACTTATGTCGACTTGAGCATTCAGTGGCTCTCCAATGAGAAAATGACCAGGGGTTAGTGCCGTTAAGTCATTTGGATTGTCTGACATTGGACTTATTGGACGAGAATTAAGGATACCTTCGATTTCTATGATTACAGTATCAAGTTCTTCATACGTCAAAGATGCAGTAGCAGTACTTCTAATTAGATGATGTTTTGCCGATTTAACTGCGGCTTCCCATAAACCCCCGAAGTGAGGTGCTCTAGGTGGTATGAAGTGAAACGTGATTCCTCTGGATGTACACTCTTTATTTATTTTGTTTTGAGCTGAGCCTGTGTGAATTGTATCGGAAAGTTCCTTCAGCTGATTTCTTGCACCAACGAAATTTGTTCCGTTGTCACAATACAAATTTTTACAATGGCCTCGCCTGCTTATAAACCGCCTTAATGCACCTAAAAATGCGTCTGTTGTTAAATCGCTTACCAATTCCAAGTGAACCGCTTTAGTTGCAAAACAACAAAACACAGCTACGTAGGCCTTGTGAGGACGTTTACCTCTTATTTTATGATGAATCCAGACAGGTCCACAAAAATCTACACCGGAATTTATGAATGCTCTAGCTGGAGTGACTCGAGTAGATGGCAAGTTACCCATGATTTGAGTAAGTAATTGTGGTTTGGCTCTGGTACATTTTACACAATGTTGTACAATTGATCGAGCTGCTGATTTTCCCTTAACTGGCCAAAATCTTTGCCTCACATGTGCTAAGAGTGCTTGCGGACCACAGTGCCGATTTTGTTTGTGCACCTCTAGCATGAGCAATTTTGAAATAGGGTCATTGTAAGGAATCAGCATTGGATGCTTGGCATCATATGGAAGTGATGATGACTCTAGTCGTCCTCCGACCCTTATAATGCTGTTGGTATCAATAAACGGAGTAAGATTCTTGTATGGACTATTTCTTCTGACATCCTTATATTTTCTTAAGTTTTTTAAATCTTCTTCAAAATCTGAACTTGCATTCCACGGACGATCACTACTAGAGCCTGTTCTAATTCTTGAACTGACAGCGCTAACTCGTATTTTCGTGTGCGTCTTCTTGCGTTGTTGATGAATCTGAGCATGTAACCTACCACCCGTTGTAGCGTTCTAAAGGACCCATTGTGCTGTACGTTATAAACTATGCTTGACGTGTCACTTGGTACATTAGTTGATGTGGTGACTGCAGCAATTTTTCTAAGTTCCATGTTGGTATTGTCACTTATAACACTAGCCTTGGAGTATGCTGCTGGCCAAATTTCTTCTTTCCCGTGTAGAAACATGGGTCCGTAGAACCATAAAGTGCTGGCTGCTAATTTTGATGGGGGGAGTCCTCATGATATCATATCCGCCGGGTTTTCTTTAGATCTAACGTGTCTCCATTGTTCTGCAATAGAGATTTCCTGTATGACAGAGATTCGGTTAGATACAAATGTGTGATACGATGACGATTCAGAGTTGATCCAGGCTAAAACTATTTTTGAGTCAGTCCATAGATATGTGGGTGCACTCTCTAGTTTTAAATCCTTCTTTACTCTTGCGGTTAATGTAGCGCTTAACAGCGCTGCGCAAAGTTCAAGACGAGGTAAGGTTTGGCGTTTTAATGGAGCTACCCGTGATTTTGCGCATAATAGTCTCACCATTACCTGATTGTTCTTGAGGATTGATCTTACGTAAATAGCTGCACCATAAGCCTTTTCTGAAGCGTCCGCAAACGCATGAATTTGTATCCTGGAGGAGATATTCCCTTCAAAGATGTGTCGTGGAATTTCCAGATTCTTTAGATGTTGCAATTCATTACGGAATGTTGTCCACCTCATATGAAGAGTTGTTGGTAACACATCATCCCATTCCAGTTTTGTTTGCCAAAGCTCTTGAATGAACATTTTAGCAGAGACTACAATTGGTGACAGCAATCCTAACGGATCAAATAGTCTAGCTAAATCTGAAGTAACTGTTCGCTTGGTAACTACCTGTATTTCGTTGAGCACTACCTTAATACAAAATTTATCACATTTTGGCATCCAGGATAAACCTAAGGTTTTTACTGTGTGATTATTTTCACTGTTGAAGTCAAAATTAATTTCTTGTTGAGCTTCTCCAATTGTTTGAAGTAGTTGTGGATGATTTGCAGTCCACTTTTGTAGCTTAAATCCATGCTGGCTAAGTATATACTTCAACTCTTTCTGAATTGCTATGGCTGTGTTTAGGTTATCATCTCCACCGATCCCATCATCCACGTAAAAGTTTTCAAGCAAAAATTGGGATCCCCATGGGTATCTACTCATGTTTGTTTTAGCTATAGTCTCCAAGCATTTTGTTGCCAAATATGGGGCAGCTCGTGTACCATAGGTAACAGTATTTAGCTGATAATATTTTACTGCTATTGTTGGATCCTCCCTCCATATAATGGTTTGAAATCTTCTATCTTCAGGATGTATTAGTATTTGTCTGTACATCTTTTCAATATCTGTCGTAAAAACAAAACGTGGCATTCGGAACCGAAGTAAGATAGAAAATAGTTCACTTTGAACTGTTGGTCCTGTGTACATTAAGTCGTTTAGTGACATGCCCTCAGACGTTTTTGTAGAAGCATCGAAGACGACACGTAATTTTGTTGTTAAGCTATCAGGCTTGAGTACGCAGTGGTGAGGGATAATATATCTTGGCATTTATTCAGTATTAATATCTATTTGAGTCATGTGGCCCAATGCTTCATATTCTTTCATGAAGGCCTTATATTGGGATTTAATTTCTGGCACTTTTGCTAGTCGTCTTTCTAGTGCCAAAAATCGGTTGAATGCAATTCCGTGTGAGTCGCCTATTACGTTAGGGTTGTTGCAAAATGGTAATCTCACCGAATATCTCCCCGTGTTTTCGATTGTACGAGTTTGATTAAAATGTTCTTCGCATAGTCTTTCTGAAGTTGATATTCCCTTATCAGTTGTTTTTATGGTTTCAATTTCCCAGAGTTGAGCAATGGCTTCTTCTAAGTTGTCCTCGTGATTAGTACATACTCCACATGCACTTGTATGTGAATTGTATCCGCATATTTTTCCAGATACAACCCATCCAAGTACAGTGTTTTGTAAAGTGGGTAAATCCTTTGCTAGTTGAATCTGCCCTTTTGCTAATAGTTGATGGTAAAACTCTGCACCCAATAACACATCTACTTTGTCTGGTCGATGAAATTCTGGATCAGCTAGTAGAATGTTTTTGGGAATTGACCAGTGGTCAATATTGATGAGTTGAGATGGTTGCGGTGAAATTATGTGTGGTAGAACAGCTGCCTCCAAACGAGTAGAAAAGTTGCCAACTCGAGAATGTAGAGCGATGTTCACTCGATGTTGAACTTTAGTGTTGCTTGATCCAATGCCGCTAATAGAGATTGAAGCTGCTTTGGGCGAAATTCCGAGACGTTTCACTAACCGTTTGCTAACCAGGTTGAGCTGTGATCCTGAATCGAGAATTGCTCTGCATTGTATTTCTTTTCCATTCGTTCTAACTTTGATCAGTGCCGTACTAAGAAGCACATGGCTGTTAGAATTGCAATGTTTAGATGTAGCAAGCGACGTGGCTTCCTGATTCATCTGTAAACTGGTTTTGTCTGTTGGTACGCGATCCATATTTTTTGTTGATGACTTGTTGATCTGTTCCACATGCTCTAGATGCAACAAAGTATTGTGTTTTTTAGAACATTTCATGCAACTTCCTCGCATGCAATTTTTTGCGCTATGACCAGGTTTTAAACAGTTAACGCAATAGTTTTATTTTTGAATGAGTTGGAGGCGAGCTGATGGTGATAGCTGGAGAAACCTTTTACATGAAAATAATGGGTGCCCGGTGTTCTTACATATGATACAGGAACCGCTGTGTTGGCCTTCTGCTGTAATGGAATTGCACACCCTTGTCGTTGTAGTTAAATGTTTACCCTTTTCCGTTATTGCTTCCATTGACTGGAAATGCCTTTCCAAAAACTGTAGAAATTCTTTGACAGTTGGCACTTCTCGTGGGTTCAAAAGAGATTGTTCGTACCGAAGACGTGTAGCTTGGTCTAGCCTTCTTAATAGCAAATGTAGCAGGAGTGGATCCCAGGATGACGTATCTATTTGAAGATTTTTTAATGATAAAAGGCACTCCTGTGTTCTGTCATGTAGTAACTTGTAGTTATCAGATGTGGTTTTACCTGGACCATCTACCAGTTCGTGGACTAGCTTACTGACTAGTAGTCTTTTGTTGTTATATCGATCGGTTACTACGGCCCAAGCTGCGTCGAAATTTTCTCCGGCAGCCGTGAAGTGCTTGATTAGATTTGCAGCTTCTCCTACCACATGTGTTTTTAGATACCAGATTTTTTGAACACTAGGTATTGGCTGCATAACTATCAAGGATGAAAACAAGTCATGAAACTCTTTCCATTTCAAGTAATTTCCATCAAACTTCGGTAGCGTTATTTTGGGAATTGGTACAGTTAGATGCCCATTGTTATTTTCCGAATGGCAAGGACTTGATGAATTGCTGGTGAAATCTTTAATAGTTTCTCGCAATTTCATTTCTAGTTGAATGTATCGCTCCATGTTGTAGCCCTGACTCACCGGATCGTCACTCATTCCCGCTATATTGTAATGTAGCTCTTCAATATTTGCCCATAGTCTGTGGGCAACTTGGGTTTCCTCATTTGTGAAACCATTAGTTAATAAACGTTCTAGCGATGCCATCGTGGCAGCTTGTCGGCGCATACTCTTAACGAGTTCATTATTGCAACTGGCTGTTGCCTCACAATGCTTAGTTATTTGCTGGCTGATGGGCTGTTTCCTTGATTCAGCTGGAGCTACTTTTAGTATTCCTTGTTCAAATAGCTCTTTGTATTGATGCACGACGTCCATTATTGCCTGGTAGTAGTCCTCACTAAAATATTTATGTTCCAGCGGTAAATCTTCCAGCAATCGGATTTGGTTGTCGGTCACCTCGAAGTTCGACCATTCCTCGTCCAGTCTTCTTAACCGTTCTTGGAAATAGCTAGTGGACTCTTTTCCCGATGAAGAGTCCTTTTTAAAGTTGCGGATTATTGTTTCAATCCTTTCTCCGGTCAATTTTTGCTTGTTGACCAGTTCTTCAAACGAAGCCATGATTAAATAGTGTCCTGTTGCGGATTCAATCGATTACTGTCCTGCACTTGTTACAGGATCACGTCGGGGTCACCAAAATGTTTGTGTTGAATTGTGGTTTCTTACAAGCACATGTAGCCTGAAGAAATGATATGGTTTTTATGTCCTCTCAAGCACTTTAACCTGGAGGAAGAGTTCTAATAAAACAATTCGTTTACTGTCTTAATAAAAACTCCGATTGTAAACTTTATTTGACTTTCTTTTATACAAATTAATTAAAGTAAAAACTGCTTATCTATTAAATTGTGTTAAAACTGCTAGTTTAACAGTGACCTATATTTATTTCAGGAACTAAAATGCTAACTTAAATGTTTATAATTGTGCATACGGTTATTGACATTTATTTGTGCATAGCGAATGAAAATAATATTGACCTAATTTAACACATTGAGCATTGTTTATCAGCAACTAAATCATAAGTAAATAAAATATTAAATTACAATAAATAATTTACATGAACAAATACTATTTAGCGGGGTGTCGGCAAAAAGGATTATGTCCGTAATAAATAAATGTACAAACCAAGATTTACATGGCAAATAATTCATTCAATAATTCATGGTGTAAGGAAAATACAAATAAAAGAACTATAATCTATATATATACATATCTATGGACGCAAAAACGAGGTGGCGACTTTTGCTGGTCACATTACCCCTCCTCCTGCAGGGTGAAACAATAGCGGCTTACTTCCCATACACGGGTCTTTCCGGTGCGTGAGATGGCTATGCGGAACGTCTGTCCACCGCTATGGGATTCGAACCGGGTTTGTTGGTGTTTTCGTCGCGTTGCCATCTTGTCGACGATGAGTGCCTGCACCTCCGCTGGCACTTCTTGAAAGGGAATTTCGGTAGTGCGGTTGGCTTGGGGATGAGGTGATACCGGGCCCTGTCGGTTCGGATAGTTGATTGCTGGCTCATGGTCGGTTACGCCATCCAATAGGGGAAATACATAGAGCTCCCCTTCGGCTGGGATCGATATCGTATCGCTCAGGGTGAGTGGTGGCGAATGCACGTGGCGCAGTGCGCTGAACCAATCTCGCCCCGGGGTGTTGGGAAGTCGTGCGGTCGGGCTGTCACTCACTGTCACCGGTGAAGTGTACGGCGTATTTATACTGGAGTTGTCTCATCTTTGCTGTGACCGGGGCGTGATTGCGGCCGGTGGTGCGATGCTCTGCCGTGGTAGCGCCGGTTGTGATTTTGTTCCGGCGACTAGGAACCGGAGCCGAATCTGCCGTTCGTAACATTGATGGCCCAAGTACGGGTATTGTGAATCGGACACGTCTACGAGCCCGAAACCTTGTTGACGAGGTGGTGTGGGCACATGGTCAATGGAGCTATCCCAATCGTGCGATGAATCTGGGAAGGTCGCTGATGGTGGGTGGATATCGACTGTCCTGTCGGACTGTCCGTACAGCGTACGACGTAGCTCTTCGACCAGTTTAGGACCGTAGTCAGGGCTGTCTTATTCGAAACCGTCTAACTAGATCACGAAGTCTTTCAGTAAATCTGGGGGGAGTCTCGACTTTTCCACGATGTCCGGGGGCTAGACGATGGTCTAGGAAGCTTTGGAAGGGGTGGCGGTGCGTCCTCATCGGGTAGTGGGGATGGTGACGGCACTCCCTTTTGCGTGAGCGGTGGCGGAGGTGGCACTTCCCCTTCGGTGATGAGCGGCGGTGGAGGTGGCACTTCCTCTTTGGTGATGAGCGGCGGTGGAGGTGGCACTTCCACTTTGGTGATGAGCGGCGGTGGAGGTGGCACTTCCTCTTTGTTTCCTCTCGGATGGTTAGCCCTCGGCGGTGGGCGTGGACGGCTAGGCTGCGACCGACGCGACTGGAACATGTCGGCATATGGTATGTTCGCGTGTGGTTGGCGGGGACGTGCCTTACTGGGATGTGTTTGGTTGGACGGTGCCTTACTAGGACATGTTTGGTTGACCGGTGCCTTACTAGGACTTTGCTGGCTGGGCGGTGCCTTACGTGGAGGTGACATGCTGCCGGATGGATGGTTTTGACGAGGTATGCTTGGCTGGGGTACGTCCTTATGGGGTGAGCTGAATGCGGGCATGCTTGGCTGGGTGGTCATGCGGAAATTTCGTATCGCTGGGATCGGCGTGACGGTTTTCCATGCTTGCCTCGGCCGCGGGCAGGGGTATCATGGTCATCCAAGTAAATAGTCTTCTTCACTTTGGCCTTTTCCCGTTCCATCCCTCTTCGGAACTTTTGGCGAGACTCTTCGAACTTCGATCTTTGGCTCAACGTGAGGTATATTTACTGTTGATTCTTTAAATAAAGAAAAAGAGGAGGGAGACCGGGTTAGTTTTGAGGGGCGACGTATGGCTTCAAGTCGCCCAAGTGTGCGGTGCGTGTCTTCTGGGTCGCCATCTCAGAAACTTCGACGATGACGGGCGACACGAAACCCCGAATGATGAATGGTCCGCCGTATTTTGGGGCTCGCTTCGCTGCAAAGTTTTCTACTGCTCGCGAAAGAGGGTGCTGTCGCACGAGGACTTGTTCGCCCACTTGCGGTTGCCACTGGCGGCGTCGTAAATTATAATAATGTTGTTGTCTCTGGGATGCTTTATTTAAATTCGAGCGTACGCGGTGAAATATTTCTTGAAGCTTCTTGGCACGCTCATCGGGTTGTAGGACCTTGGCTCCTGTTCCAATTGTGACGTGGTCGTACACGGCATTCGGTAGTCTGGGTTCCCTACCTTGGGTTAGGTAGGCGGGCGAGTAGCCAGACGATTCCGATATAGCGGTGTTCAGGGCCAACATGATTTCCGGGAGGAACTCATCCCAGCGTTTGTGACCGGAGCCGGAGAATTTAGCGATCATCTGTTTGATGGTACGGTTTGCTCGTTCCGTGGGATTTTCCTGGGGAGTGTAGGGTGCGGTGAACTGCTGTTTAACCCCTAAGTCAGACAGATATTTCTTTAGCGAGGCTGACGTAAACTGGCTTCCGTTGTCAGTACGCAATATTTTGGGCACCCCATACCGGGCCACGATGCGTTCGCGGAACGCTTTGATGACTCCCTCTGCTGTGGCTCGACGGGCCGGTACCAGCTCGCACCATTTCGAAAAATTATCAAAGAATACTAGCAGTACAGTATTCCCATGACGTGTTCGTGGCAACGGCCCGACATAATCGGCACAAACCATGGCCCAAGGTTCTTCAGGAATTCTCGTCAGCATTTGCCCTGCTGGCTTTCCCTGCGCGATCTTGTATCGTTGACATGTGTCACACTGTTGGACATAGCGGGTTACGTCTCGTGACATTTTAGGCCAGTAATACCTACTCGCGACTTGTTGGATCGTTTTTCGGATGCCAAAATGACCACCAGTTGGTTGATCATGCGCTTCTTTAAAAATCTGGGGTCTTAACGGGGTGCCAACACACAACTTCCAAAGAGTATTTTCATCAGAATCTCCCTTGGCGAAGTGTCGGTAGAGTTGGCCGTGGACTATGGTGTAGTCGCCAAATTTTGCCGGATCTGCTTTGACGGCGTTGGTGAGTTTTTCCAGCCATGGACACGATTTGGCGGCGTTTTCATGTGATATGTGAGCCAATTCTACTGGCTGACGGGATAAAGCATCTGCCACGGTGTTGTGTTTTCCTTTCCGGTAGGTGATTGTGTTTGCCTTTCCGGTAGGTGATTGTGAAATTGTATTGCTGCAGCTCTAAGGCCCATCTGGCTAGTCTGCCCGTCGGGTTGTCGATGCCGTTTAACCATTTCAGAGCCAAGTGGTCGGTAATGACTTCGAATGCGTACCCCTCCAGGTAAGGGCGCATTTTGCGTATACCCCAGAGGATGGCGAGGCATTCCTTCTCGGTGGCGGAATAGTTTTTCTCGGCCTTGTTTAAATGCCGGCTGGCGTAGGCGATCAAGTGCTCCTGCCCCTCAGTTTGTTGAGTCAGAACTGCGCCCAACCCATAGTCGCTGGCATCAGTTTGTAGGGTGAATGGTTGCGAAAAGTCGGGGCACGTGAGGACTGGTGCCTGGGTTAATTTGGCCTTGAGCATTTCAAATGCCCGCTGCTGTTCGTCGCCCCATTTCCAATGCCGCCCCTTTTTTAACAGTGTTGTAAGGGGTTGGGTTAGAGACGCAAATTCAGGAACAAAACGTCGGTACCATGACGTGACCCCAAGGAATCTACGCACTTCGGTGACACTTTTTGGAGGTTGCATATCGGCAATGGCTGAAATTTTTTCTGGATCGGTTTTAATACCTTCTTTGGTGACTACGTTTCCCAGGTATTTTGTTTCGGCGGCAAAAAACTCACATTTGTCCGGGTTGATTCTTAAGTTGGCTGCGCGTAGGCGTTGGAAGACCTCCTTCAAGTGCTGTAAGTGTTCTTCGAAAGAAGGACTGATGACAATTATGTCGTCGAGGTAAGCGAAGGCATATGGCTCTAACTCGGGTCCGATGACTCGGTCCAACGCTCGTTGGAAAGTGGCTGGGGCCGAGTGTAGCCCAAATGGCATCACTTGCGGCCACCGCAAATGCGGTGAATTTCTTGCTGTCTGCGTCCATCGAGATTTGCCAGTATCCGTCCTTCAAATCCAAGCTACTTATGTACCTGGCGTTTCGTAGTCGGTCCAGGATGGTATCGATTCGTGGTAGGGGGTAGGCGTCCGGGACAGACCTAGCGTTCAGCTGGCGGAAATCCATGCAGGTTCGCCAGGTGCCGTTTTTCTTTTTCACAAGCGTAATCGGGAAACTGTAGGGGCTGTGAGAGGGTTCTATGCAACCCTGTTGGATCAACTTATCAACTTCTTGGTCAATGATGGCCTGCATGGCTGGGTTCCGGGGGCCGTACCTAATCTTAATAGGGCGGTCATCCTTCATGACAATCTTGTGGCTGGTGACATTTGATAACCCCTTAATATCGCTGAATTTTGCCAATTCCTTTTGCAAAAATTTGCTGACTCTCTGGCTCTCACTGTCAGTATGATGGCTGGGTCGCCCTTTATCTGAAAATGGAGTATGGGGTTCATTATTCCTTACCTGAGCGAAGTGGTTGCCTGGGCACGAAGTATCGGGCCTGTCAGCGCTGCTACGGGCCGTTAATCCGGCACAGCTGATGGCAGTATCAAAGATCTGGAGGAAATCGAGCCCTAGGATGATGTCTTGAGTGACCTTTTCCATTACTAAGAACTCGCAGTTGGCTGTCTTCCTGTCCAGGGTCACTTCGATGCTCAGGGCTCGGTAGATGCTTGACTTGGAGCCGTCGGCCAATGTCACGTCCACCTGAGTGTGCTGATACATTGGTCGGGGGATAAGTTTGCGGACGAGTTGTGGATGAATGAAACTTCTCGTTGCCCCGATGTCCAGTGTCGTAGCGACTAGTTGGTTGCCGATCCGTACCATCGCACGCACTTTGTTGTCTTCCCACACTATTTTCGTCTGGTTTGCATGTTTCTTCTCGCTCACTGGTTCTCTGGGTTTCCGACGGGCACGCACTCGAGAGGTAGGTTTTTCTACCATCAATCGGTGGTGCTCTCCTCTACCGTGCTTGGAGGCGGTAGGGATACTTTCCAGATCGTCGGCAAGAGTGATGAAGTCATCTAGTGAGGAGAAGTCACGGCTGCGGATGTACCGCTGGTAATCCGGTAGGGCATTCCGAAAAATACGCTCCAGCCTCTGTTCCTCGGACATGTTGGCGTGGCGCATGAGACTCTGTAGCGCCAGGACATAGTCTTTAAATGGTTCTCGGTTACGTTGAGTGCGCTTCCGAATTTCGTCCTCCAATTTTTCAAAGTAGCGGGAAGGAAGGAAGAATTTGAAAAAGTCCGCTTTGAACGTGTGCCACTGTTGCCAGTGCTTGTTGTTGTTGCGATACCACACCAAAGCTTTATCCCGGAAACACTCGGCCAGAACCCTTAACATATGCACCAACTCTACCCCATACATACCTGCCAGTTCTTCGAATCTTTCAATAAATCCTACCGGATCTTTGCCCCCATCGTACTTGAGGTTCCACTTCCGCACAAATTCCACGACCATAAGGCGGTTGTTGGATTCGGATTCCGTGGCTGATGCTGTCTTCTCGACCGGAGGCGCTGGGATAGCCCAAACTGGGGTTGGTGGGTTGAGGCTGGTGGAGAGAGCGTGCACTTCGTGCTGGTATTGGAGAGCCAGTAATGTTTCGGTGGTGGTCAGGTCGTGCTCATCACTGATGAAATTGCTGAAACGCTTCCGCAATTCTTCGACACTCCCGGTATTGGTTTGCTGAAATTGAGCCAGGTACGTGGAAAGCTCATCCTTCTTGAGCGTATATATCCACGAAGTTTTCAGCATTTTCACTTTGATTTATGTTTTTTTTTCTTTTTTTTTTTATTAAATGTCTTTTGTAAAATTAACTCTGCGCGACACAAACACCCTCTCTCTATTGGTTAGAATTTTTTGTTCAACATATCTTCACTCCACAAAATTTCAATGTTTATTGTTTTAATCGGATATTTTCGTTTTCGACAAAAAAAAGTGTTATTGTTTTTATTTTGACCTTTCCCTTTTGGTTTAACAGAAAGGTGCGCACAAAAAAAATCTTTTTTTTTAAATAATTTTTAGATCGATTTTTAATTTTGGTTCACATTCCAATTATTATTTATTTCCATAGTTTATTCCGGAACAAAATTTTTTTTCCACCAAAAAAAAATCCTACTGTCCCTGCTCGGGCGCCATTGTAACGACACGTTTCCGCTGGTTGCTGGGGCAGGACTCAGCGGCGTCTAGGGTCGTACTGATTATTTATTTGTTATCAGGGCAGTAGGCAAAAAAAAACACTTCCATTCTTTATTTTGGTTCTTTTATTATTCTACGCGACGTAGCGATATTTTGCAGCGGCGTTGCGGGAAGCTTTTCTTGTGGTTACACGACCGTCCGCGCGGAGGCACGGTGTAGGAGGCCCAACCGAGTGTCGAGAGCGTGCCCGGCTTCGGGGAATGCGTCAATCGTTGTCTGCGCGGTAGTCTAAGCTTCTGGTTAGGGCAATTCCAATTCTGTCACGAACAACGTGAGTGCAGAATTAGCGTGTCATCCGGTCGAGTTTTCCAACATCGGTGGGCAACACGTTCACTCCGAACTCGCGACAATGGTTTCAGAGTGCCACTGTTCAGGTGTTGGTTTACCAAGTAGAGTTTTCCAACATCTGGTGGTAGACAAACTCCGAAATGGCTTTCACAAAATGAAACCAACCGACTATTCCACTTTACTGAATTAAACAATACAATAAGAAGCTAGACTACGAAAATATTAGGACTTACCTCCACGCCGGCTGCACAAGAAGAACCCCCTGTTCTATGCAAATGCTTCGCCTTTTATAGCCGGGCTCAGCAGACACACATGAATATTTTCATGCATATGTACATATGTGTCTTACAATATGAAAAGTATACTGAACAACTATAACAATGTTAAATATATAAATGTTATTCTTAAATATAAAGACTTATTATTACTATATTACTAGTACCGTAATATACGTAAATATGTATGCTTGTATGTAAATTCGTACAATTATGATCGCGGTGGCTGCATTGATATTATGTGTATATACATAGGCTTGTTGTCACTCAGGGAATTTATGTATGTACCTACGTACGTGCGTATATTCCTGCACAGGCTGCTGTGTGTAAGCATGTAGGTATGTACATATATACATGTATGTAGGTATATTTGCTTGTGCACAAGCAGAAGCTCGGTGTGTATGTATGTTGGCATGTGCTTTTGCACAGGCAGCAGTTTGGTCTTGAGTTTGGTTTTCTTTTGCACTCAGCAGTTACACATGGTCTGTGTATACTAAAGAAAACCAAAAGCACTAACAAAACCACTTGTGCACAAGTCATATTGAAACGACGCGATCGTAAAGGTACAGCCATATGTACGTACATATGCGCGTACGTATGTTTGCATGTGCTTTTGCACAGGCAGCAGTGTAGTCTTGAGTTTGGTTTTCTTTACACTCAACAGTTACACATGGTCTGTGTATACTAAAGAAAACCAAAAGCAATAACAAAAACACTATGACGAACAAGTCAGCGTGTGTAATACTCGCTCGCGTTTGTACATATGTACGTATATCAGTACCGAGTATATGACAGTATTTGCCAGCAAAATAACTTAAATACTATTTAGCGGGGTGTCGGCAAAAAGGATTATGTCCGTAATAAATAAATGTACAAACCAAGATTTACAAGGCAAATAATTCATTCAATAATTCATAGTGTAAGGAAAATACAAATAAAATAACTATAATCTATATATGTATATACATATCTTTGGACGCAAAAACGAGGTGGCGACTTTTGCTGGTCACAATAGTATTAGAATTAAATTCATTAATATGATAATATATTATCAATACCACATATAGTAATGATGCAAAACAAATCATCTACATATTTTGTCATTATTCTTGGTTTTATATTAAGTTTCTGAATTGATACATGTAATAATTCCTCCATTACAATGTTTGCTATGATTGGAGACCCTGGGGATCCCGTTATATATATATATATATATATATATATATATATATATAAATATATAAGTTGTCCCATGTTCGTGATTTTATAACTCGAGAACCACTCAATCGATTTTCAAACCAGTACATGCGTTGGAAAGGTTTACTTTCACTGATGGTTTATAAAAAAAACATCGAAAAATTTCTACGAAAATTCATTATACGCGCACTTATATGATGGTGTGTTTTCCCTATATAAAATGTATTTTTTATACCCTCCAAAAAAGAATATGAGGGTATATTCACTTTGTCATTCCGTTTGTAACGCAGCGAAATATACATCTGAGACCCCATAAAGTATATATATTCTTTATCAGTGATGAAATCTAAGACGAACAGAGTATGTCCGTCCGTCTGTGGAAATCACGATTCAGTCCAAACCAAAAGAGCTAGTGTTTAAGTTCAATTTGAAAATCAAGATAATTTGTTTGATAAGTTGGTAATTCGTTAAAGTTTATTGCTACTTTTTACTTCATCCTTGTGAGATAGTTTTTACATAGATTTTAACGAATAAACCACTCGTTATATTGTTGTTTTAAAATTATTATTACAAAAGTTGTCGTTGTGTTACACACAAAAAGCAAATACCGCCATATTTACAACCCAAATAAAAAGGTAATAAATAAAATTGAGAATACTTCTCTGATTTTAAATTTAAACCAATTGTTTTATTATTTCTATTTTTCACGCAAACATTTGGTCCTTCGAGCCAGATTCTTTGGAAAAAAAATTCAAAAAGTCTCTTAATAACATTTCTTTTTTTTTTAATTAAAAGGATCGCCATATGTGCCATTCTGCTTTTGGATTTTAATATATTCATCGCTAAATCTTAATAAAATCTTATAAAATCTTAATTCAATTTAATATAGCAATATAAAATGTTCGTTAAAATTCTTACTACATACAAATTTAAGCTATGGCTTGAGCTACCAATAGTAAATTGGAAAAACGTTCACATGTACTTAAGTATAGAATGCAAACCAAAAAGTTTGACTTAGGTATGATGGAACAAAAAATTCAAAAAATGGGATATGAAAAAAAAATAATCAAACGGTAACACGGGTATTATAACAATAACATGTTAACATCAGCTTGATACAGTTCTCGTATTCTTTTTCACAATAAAATTTGTGTAAATAGGAACTGTTATCACATTCAACTAAGCCACCTAATAAGTGGTGACAAACACAATACACATGAGCACTGATGATGAAAGGGTTGCGTCTTTCGAAAACAGCTGTTCTGCTCTGCTGTGTAAGTTGAATAACAAAAACTGATGTTGACTTGCCTTTGTGCCTTGGAATATTTATCATGTCTTTCTGAGATTTAAATTAAAAATTTCGAACAATTAGCCTATAGAATCTTAATTCAATTTAATATAGCAATATAAAAATGTTCGTTAAAATTCTTACTACATACAAATTTAAGCTATGGCTTGAGCTACCAATAATAAAATTGGAAAAACGTTCACATGTACTTAAGTATAAAATTCAAACCAAAAAAGTTTGACTTAGGTATGATGGAACAAAAAATTCAGAAAAATGGGACATGAAGAAAAAAAAAAAATAATCAAACGGTAACACGGGTATTATAACAATAACATGTTAACATCAGCTTGATACAGTTCTCGTATTCTTTTTCACAATAAAATTTGTGTAAATAGGAACTGTTATCACATTCAACTAAGCCACCTAATAAGTGGTGACAAACACAATACACATGAGCACTGATGATGAAAGGGTTGCGTCTTTCGAAAACAGCTGTTCTGCTCTGCTGTGTAAGTTGAATAACAAAAACTGATGTTGACTTGCCTTTGTGCCTTGGAATATTTATCATGTCTTTCTGAGATTTAAATTAAAAATTTCGAACAATTAGCCTATAGAATCTTAATTCAATTTAATATAGCAATATAAAAATGTTCGTTAAAATTCTTACTACATACAAATTTAAGCTATGGCTTGAGCTACCAATAATAAAATTGGAAAAACGTTCACATGTACTTAAGTATAAAATTCAAACCAAAAAAGTTTGACTTAGGTATGATGGAACAAAAAATTCAGAAAAATGGGACATGAAGAAAAAATAATCAAACGGTAACACGGGTATTATAACAATAACATGTTAACATCAGCTTGATACAGTTCTCGTATTCTTTTTCACAATAAAATTTGTGTAAATAGGAACTGTTATCACATTCAACTAAGCCACCTAATAAGTGGTGACAAACACAATACACATGAGCACTGATGATGAAAGGGTTGCGTCTTTCGAAAACAGCTGTTCTGCTCTGCTGTGTAAGTTGAATAACAAAAACTGATGTTGACTTGCCTTTGTGCCTTGGAATATTTATCATGTCTTTCTGAGATTTAAATTAAAAATTTCGAACAATTAGCCTATAGAATCTTAATTCAATTTAATATAGCAATATAAAAATGTTCGTTAAAATTCTTACTACATACAAATTTAAGCTATGGCTTGAGCTACCAATAATAAAATTGGAAAAACGTTCACATGTACTTAAGTATAAAATTCAAACCAAAAAAGTTTGACTTAGGTATGATGGAACAAAAAATTCAGAAAAATGGGACATGAAGAAAAAATAATCAAACGGTAACACGGGTATTATAACAATAACATGTTAACATCAGCTTGATACAGTTCTCGTATTCTTTTTCACAATAAAATTTGTGTAAATAGGAACTGTTATCACATTCAACTAAGCCACCTAATAAGTGGTGACAAACACAATACACATGAGCACTGATGATGAAAGGGTTGCGTCTTTCGAAAACAGCTGTTCTGCTCTGCTGTGTAAGTTGAATAACAAAAACTGATGTTGACTTGCCTTTGTGCCTTGGAATATTTATCATGTCTTTCTGAGATTTAAATTAAAAATTTCGAACAATTAGCCTATAGAATCTTAATTCAATTTAATATAGCAATATAAAAATGTTCGTTAAAATTCTTACTACATACAAATTTAAGCTATGGCTTGAGCTACCAATAATAAAATTGGAAAAACGTTCACATGTACTTAAGTATAAAATTCAAACCAAAAAAGTTTGACTTAGGTATGATGGAACAAAAAATTCAGAAAAATGGGACATGAAGAAAAAATAATCAAACGGTAACACGGGTATTATAACAATAACATGTTAACATCAGCTTGATACAGTTCTCGTATTCTTTTTCACAATAAAATTTGTGTAAATAGGAACTGTTATCACATTCAACTAAGCCACCTAATAAGTGGTGACAAACACAATACACATGAGCACTGATGATGAAAGGGTTGCGTCTTTCGAAAACAGCTGTTCTGCTCTGCTGTGTAAGTTGAATAACAAAAACTGATGTTGACTTGCCTTTGTGCCTTGGAATATTTATCATGTCTTTCTGAGATTTAAATTAAAAATTTCGAACAATTAGCCTATAGAATCTTAATTCAATTTAATATAGCAATATAAAAATGTTCGTTAAAATTCTTACTACATACAAATTTAAGCTATGGCTTGAGCTACCAATAATAAAATTGGAAAAACGTTCACATGTACTTAAGTATAAAATTCAAACCAAAAAAGTTTGACTTAGGTATGATGGAACAAAAAATTCAGAAAAATGGGACATGAAGAAAAAATAATCAAACGGTAACACGGGTATTATAACAATAACATGTTAACATCAGCTTGATACAGTTCTCGTATTCTTTTTCACAATAAAATTTGTGTAAATAGGAACTGTTATCACATTCAACTAAGCCACCTAATAAGTGGTGACAAACACAATACACATGAGCACTGATGATGAAAGGGTTGCGTCTTTCGAAAACAGCTGTTCTGCTCTGCTGTGTAAGTTGAATAACAAAAACTGATGTTGACTTGCCTTTGTGCCTTGGAATATTTATCATGTCTTTCTGAGATTTAAATTAAAAATTTCGAACAATTAGCCTATAGAATCTTAATTCAATTTAATATAGCAATATAAAAATGTTCGTTAAAATTCTTACTACATACAAATTTAAGCTATGGCTTGAGCTACCAATAATAAAATTGGAAAAACGTTCACATGTACTTAAGTATAAAATTCAAACCAAAAAAGTTTGACTTAGGTATGATGGAACAAAAAATTCAGAAAAATGGGACATGAAGAAAAAATAATCAAACGGTAACACGGGTATTATAACAATAACATGTTAACATCAGCTTGATACAGTTCTCGTATTCTTTTTCACAATAAAATTTGTGTAAATAGGAACTGTTATCACATTCAACTAAGCCACCTAATAAGTGGTGACAAACACAATACACATGAGCACTGATGATGAAAGGGTTGCGTCTTTCGAAAACAGCTGTTCTGCTCTGCTGTGTAAGTTGAATAACAAAAACTGATGTTGACTTGCCTTTGTGCCTTGGAATATTTATCATGTCTTTCTGAGATTTAAATTAAAAATTTCGAACAATTAGCCTATAGAATCTTAATTCAATTTGATACTCATACTATTTTTGAGCTAGAACTTCATAGTGAAGAATTAAAAGATTTGTGACAAAAAGTTAAAGCAACACATGAGAAATGTATTGACAGTTTGAAACCTGCTAAAGGTTTAGAACAAGCGGATCACTCTGAAGTAGCAAGTAAGTATCGTGCTGCTTACAAGTCCTTTGTGACGTGTTTAGGCAATATTAATCGAGAAATTCATAATCTCCAATTAGATGAAAAAGCGAATAACTCGGTAGGTTTAAATGAAACTAAAATGGATATGTCAGGTCATAATTTGACGTTACCGCCTTGTGTTGTTGACATGTTTGATGGCAATTATATAGCTTGGCCCGCTTTCAGGGATTTATTTACAGCTTTATATGTGAACAGTTTACGACTTAGTAACATTGAGCGACTCTGTCACTTGCTGCGTAAAACAAGTGGGGAGGCAAAAGAACTTGTTTCGAAATGCCCTCTATCAAACCAAGGTTTTGACATAGCGTGGAAAAGCTTAAAAAACGCATATGAAAATCCACGGATGCTAGTCAACAACCAACTTAATCTCCTTTTCAACCTGCCAGTAATAGATAAAGAGACTTGTGCGAGTCTTAAGGCATTGCAAAGGGGTATAAATAGTTGTTTGCGATGTCAATTTATGGCGTTCCAACTGAGAATTGGGATCCTATGATCGTTTTCATCTGTATTCAGCGGCTTTCAGACTACACTGTAACCCTATGGGAACAAAGTATAAAAGACAAATTCGTTTTGTCTTCTTGGAAAGATTTAGATGCTTTCTTGGCGGAAAGAATTCAAACTTTGGAATGTCTGCGGGATATTAGAGATTCATCACATGAAAAAAAGAAAAACTCACAATGTGAAAACTCATCATGTGAATAAATATAATTCAAATTCGTGTGCACTGTGTAGGAATCAAAATCACTTTTTACGGGATTGTAAGCGGTTTAAAAATCTTTCAGTTTCAGAAAAATATTCTACAGTTAAAAAATTTCATTGTTGCTTTAATTGTTTGTCTCGCACACATGAAGTTAAAGATTGTAATAGCGTTCATAATTGTACTCATTGTAACAAGAGGCATCATACCATGCTTCATAGAAATGTTGCTCCTTCGGAGAATAATATTAGAAGTTCTTCAACTTCTAATGTAGTTGCCAGCTCCTCGCAAATGGCACACTCAAGACAACTAGATATAGAACTACCTTCTACTTCTCGTGGTATCAGTTCGTCGGCACCCATAAATCGTCAAGTTTTTCGTTTGTCAGAAAATCGAACGGTCTTATTAGGGACAGCAATGGTGAATATATGTACGTCACCAGGGTATTACGTATCCAGCCCGCGCCCTTATTGACCCTGCTTCGGAAACTTCGTTTATTTCTGAACGTTTACAGAATCGTTTAAAAATTTCTGCGCATTCTACGAATGCCAAAATTTCTGGAGTAAACCAGGCGGTATGTGTTATTTCTAGAAAAATTTGTTCAGTGGAAATAGGCTCGCTTTTGGATTCGTCGGTTAATTTAAGAACCACAGCATTAGTCTTGCCAAATATTTCTAGTAATTTACCATCCTTTATTCTAAGGGACGTACTTAAAAGGGAGTTGCCAAATCTACCGTTAGCAGATCCTCAATTTTACGATTGTAGGCCAGTTGATCTATTATTAGGTGCTGATTTGTATCCAAGAATAATAATAGGTGACATTCGACAAAATGTTCTAAGGTCATTGTTAGCTCAAAAGACCGTCTTCGGGTGGATTATTACGGGCCCTATACAAGAATCTTCTTTTCAAGTTTACTCTACTAGAGTAGAATTTTCTGAGGAGGACAATCTAAATTCGAATTTATTGAAATTTTGGGAGCTAGAGGAAACCCCGAAAAGGAAAATACTGTCTAAAGAGGATTTAATTTGTGAAACTAATTACAAAAATACAACGCGTCGCACAGAGGGGTATTTGGCCAATCTAGGCGGCCAAAATTATTTTGATTGAATTTTGTATGCAAAATATTTAGAAAAGACATGTTGTGGCATTTAAAATTGTAAATTTATATAAACAAGCAAAAATACGTATTTCATGTTTTTCGGCAGCAGCTATATTAGCAATTATTGATGAAATATTGCAGATTTCGGAAATTCGTAAAACGTTTTCACGAACTATGAATTTGACCTTTGAAGAACCTAGATTTGGAAACAAAAAATATTGTAAATGCTAAATTTTAAAATGAAATGTGTAAAAGAAGTGTGCAATAAAGCAGCATGTACAGTAAAGCATCAGAATTTTCGGTACATTTTTCAGCAGTAGCATACTTCAAAGGGCTATAAAATAGTCATCCGCACATATCCGCAGCCAATTTTTTTTTCCAAACCATGAAATATCAATTAACACACCCGAGCGAGAATCTGAGTTGCGTTAAGTGGTGTTATACAACTTTATGACTATAGTTAATTTTTTTAATCAATTAAAATTAACAAAAATACCATCATTTTCAATGTAGCTCTGCCGGTACCAGAATATATTATATTCCTACTAAACTATGTGAATTATATCATATTTACCTGCATTACAATTATCCATTTTAATAAAATTCATAAACTGAAAACACGCTTTTACTCAAGTTTTTTTCACGTTGACTTGTCTCAAACACAGCAAAAAAGCATATGCCCAATTAGCAACACGATACTTTGACTGCGTGGCGAGAGCGAACGAAAGCAAAAAGGAATTAAAAAATAACGGGATCTAGTACAGCATTCTATTCTCTTCACCCTACGGTGGGTAGTTAAAGAAAAAGTGAGTTTTGAAAATTCGAATTTTGGCCGCTTAAATTGGACAAATACCCCTCTGTGCGTCGTGGGTCCGATGGCCGTTACATAGTTACACTTATTTTCAAAGCGGAATTTTCTGATAAGCTTTCTTTAGGGTCGTCTAAGAAAAATGTTATGTGCCAGTTTTTAAGAAACGAGTCTTCTCTCTTAAGAAAACCTTCAATAAAGAAGATGTATGATGATGTAGTAAAAGAATATTTGTCATTGAATTATATGAGGCCTGTAGCTGAAAATTCTTTACCGACTTTGTGCTGTTATTTACCTCATCACCCAGTAATAAAGTTAGATAGAAAAACTACAAAATTAAGGGTAGTGTTCAATGCGTCGAATAAAACGTCTACCGGAAATAGTCTGAACGATTATCTGTATGTAGGACCTACATTGCAGGCTGATTTAGTATTACTTATACTACGTTGGCGACTTTTCAAATTTGTTTTTAATTGCGATATTACTCAAATGTATCGCCAGATTAGACTTGATGAGATACATAGCCCATTTCAACGTATATTCTTTAGAGATTCTCCTGCAGATGAGATTAGAGAGTTTGAGTTACAGACGGTAACCTTTGTGGTCAATTGTGCACCTTATCTTGCCATCCGAACGTTATTGCAACTTGCGGATGATTGTGAAAATGAGTATCTTATTGCGTCACATATCCTTCGGAAATGTATGTACGTTGACGACGTACTGACTGGAACTCATGATATCGCAACAGCGTTGATCGCTCGTGATCAACTTACTGCATGTTTGTTATCAGCGGGTTTTGAGCTCCGAAAGTGGACTTCCAACGACAAGACAATTTTGGTAGAACTTCCTACTGCTCACTTAATTGATGCTAAACTTTTGACTTTTGTTGAGTCAAGTAGTTCTAAGACACTGGGCCTTCATTGGAATGCGCAATTAGACGCATTTTACTTTAAAGTGGATCCAATTATCATCCGAACTATTTATACTAAGAGAGAGGTTTTGTCCATTATAGCGAAAATGTTTGATCCCGTTGGGTGGCTGGGTCCGGTAATAATTGTCGCTAAGATGATTATGCAAAAGATTTGGCAAGATAACATAAGTTGGGATGATTCACTTACGCCTTCGACGATGGCTGAATGGGAAAAGTTTGTTTCTTCTTACATCCTGAATCATCCGTCGAACTTCATGTTTTTTCAGATGCCTCGGAAAAGGCATATGCGGGGGTGATATATATTCGTATTGAAAATTCCAATAATGTGATTTTTACCCATTTATTGACGTGTAAGACAAAGTTTGCACCTATTAAATCTATCTCTATACCTCGTCTAGAGCTTTGTGGTGCTCTTCTAGCATCAGAGTTATTGAAGACTGTATTAGGTGAGATTGATGTACCCTTTCGTCAAATTTATTGCTGGACTGATTCTACGATCGTCCTTTCCTGGCTTAGAAAAGACGCCAGTTCTTGGACTACATTTGTTGTCAACAGGGTGTGTAAGATTCAAGAAATTGTGGGTAGTCATAATTGGTACCATGTGAAATCAGAGGATAATCCTGCTGATTTAGGAAGTCGTGGCGTTGCACCGTCTGAATTAGCAGACTGCAATCCATGGTGGAACGGCCCACAATGGCTTCGAGAAAACAAATCTTCGCGGAAGCGACAAAGTCTCACTTCACTTGACACCGATCTTGAAGCTCGTGCTGTCAAAACTCATGCTTAATTTTTTGCGAATTATGATGATATTTTAGAAAGATTTTCTTTTTTTGGTCGTGCTCTTCGAGTGATAGCATACATATTTAGATTCTATAGAAATACACATACAGTACACAAAGGCTATCACTCGTATACATCTCATACGCTGTCAGAGGTAGAAGTCAAAGAGGTAAAATTACGTTTGGCTATTGTCGCGCAAAAAGTACATTTTGCTGATGAGCATGAATGTCTTGCAGCTAAGAAACCTCTTTCTTCAAAGAGTGCTCTCTTGTGCTTAAATCCGTTTCTGGATACGGATGGGGTTATGCGACTTAATGGCAGGTTAGCTAAATTACCTTCATTGGCTTATACAGAACGTCATCCTATATTATTGCCCTATTCCTGTCGTTTCACTTTACTTTTAGTTGAATTTGTGTACAAGATTTCTATTCACGGTGGAAATCAACTTATGCTTAGAATTTTGAGTATTGGGTGCGGAGGCTAAAAACTCTAGTGCGAATGATTGTTAATCGCTGCAAACGATGTATACTGGATCGAAAACGCACATGTAGTCCTGAAAGAACTAGTTTAGATCGTCCATTTACAACTACTGGCGTAGACTTTGCGGTCCATTCGATATGAAAAGTTCTAGTGTTAGGTCGAGTAAAATTCTGAAAGCATATGTTTGTATTTTTGTATGCTTTTCTACTAAAGCTATTCATTTAGAGGTCACGGATTTGACAACGGATATGTTTTTGGCTGCATTTAACCGTTTTGTTTCAAGACGTGGTTGCCCACATACCATATTTTCTGATAATGGAACGAATTTTGTAGGTGCTTCTAGAGAACTGGAAAGAGAATTTAAGACATTTTTAGCAGAAAGTCGTGCTAGAATGTGTTCCACCTTTGGAATTAACGGTCTTTCATGGCGTTTTATACCTGCAGGCGCTCCGAAAATGGGGGTTTGTGGGAAGCATGAGTTCGAAGTTTTAAGCTTCACTTCCGGAAAGAGGTTCAATCAATTAAATATACTTTTGAGGAACTCACTACCGTTCTTGCTCGAATAGAGGTTTGTCTCCATTCTCGACCGCTATGCCCGATGAGTGATAATCCTGATGAACCTGTTGCTCTTATCCCAGGTCATTTTTTGATAGGATCTCCGATTCTGGCTCCTCCAAAACCATCCATTTTAGAATCTCCGATTAGTCTAGTGAATAGATATCGATAAGTCAAAGCATGTGCTCAAGATTTCTGTTTACGATGGAAAGAAGAGTTTTTTACAAGTGGAAAAATACTGAACGTAATATTGTTGTAGGCGATATAGTAGTAATTCGAAACGAACAACCTGCACCGACTTATTGGAAATTAGGCAGAGTCATTAGGACCTACCCAGGAACAGATAATCACGTACGCGTCGCGGACATACGCACAGAAGGTGGAATTGTAAAGCGACCGATCACAAAACTGGTCATTCTGGCTAGTTAAATTATTATTAAATTAAAAGTATTTGTTTTAACCTCCGTCTTTTCCTAGCATAATGGAATCTTTGCCAATTATTTTTGAGGATGCTTTGCTCGAAGATTACTAGGAAGCTACGGAGGTGGAGATTAGAGTGGCCGGGTACCGCCTGTGAAAGATCCTGAGTTTGCATATGTTGCACCCAGCGAACCAGCAGCTGTCTCTGCGCCCATGTCTAATGACAACATCGAAAACAATCGGACTCCTAGTGTTTCGGTTACTACTGCCTATGCAGTGGGTGCAGCTCCAGTAGCTGCACAATCTTCGTCCAATAAAAACCCTGATCCAACATCAGGTGCCAATGGAACTTCGGGTTCAAAAGGGACACCTAGTCCCTCGCCAATAATTTGTCGCGTTTGTCAAAAGCGTCACAAACTCGCTACATGCCCTTTATTTAAAAGGATGGATTTCGAGAAGCGAATTCGAATGGTCCTGCTTCATCGCTATTGTTCGCGGTGTCTTTCACATGACCATGCGGCCCGTGACTGCCAAAGCCATGGCCAGTGCAAAAAGTGCTAGGGGAAGCATAATTCTCTCTTGCACTCGAAACCAAATAAGAATCTCCAGAAAGTCCAAAAGGGTCAATCTGCTGCTCAACGTCCGTCCGTGGTTCCTACCGTGTCAAACTTATCGATTCGGCATGTCATAACCTTTTCTCCTACGGTTAAGGTACTTTTACATGTCGGATCTAAGTCTTATCCCGTCCGAGCAGTTATTGATCTTTGCTGTAGCATGGATTACATTTGTGACAGTTTAATCCACAGCCTTAAGGTGCCTGTATCCACTATGGGTCAGGATTCCATTTCGTTAGTCCATGTTTGTTCGATACATGATACATCACAGCATGTTCAACTAACGGTTAAAGTCCGAAAAATGAAAGGAGTGGTGACGCCTACTCATAGCGTTGACGATTCCATTAAGGAGCATTTTACGGGTATGAAATTAGCTGACCCCAATTTTAATGTGTCCGGAAGAGTCGCGCTTGTGATAGGTCCAGAAGTCGCTACTCTCATATTAAAAGGCAAAATCTACTCGAACCCCGGGTTTCCATTGGCCCAGTATACCATATTTGGTTGGGTCATTTCTGGCCGGTCCCCTATTTGATGGGACAAAAACTGATTTTGAACCCTACCCGCATGGGTGCAGTATGTAGTCTGCAGAAAACTACATCTCATGGGCTTTGTTCCATGGGAAATTTATCCAACTAGTTCTGGTACCTAGTCGTATGACTACAATTAAAATTAAATAGTTTTAAAACGAGATGTAAAATTAAATTAATTAAAATATTGTTTTTATATATATTACTCTTGTTTTTAAGTAATTGCAAGGTGGGCGGCAATGTTTAAGTTCAATTTGAAAATCAAGATAATTTGTGTGATAAGTTGGTAATTCGTTAAAGTTTATTGCTACTTTTTACTTCATCCTTGTGAGGGAGTTTTTACATAGATTTTAACGAATAAACCACTCGTTATATTCTTGTTTTAAAATTATTATTACAAAACTTGCCGTTGTGTCACACACAAAAAGGAAATACCGCCATATTTTCAATCCAAATAAAAAGGTAATAAATAAAATTGAGAATACTTCTCTGATTTTAAATTTAAACCAATTGTTTTATTATATCTATTTTTCACGCAAACAGCTAGACTCTTAAAATTTGGTACAAATATATCTTGAAGGATATCACAGGTTAAGTTCGAAGATGGGCTAAATCTGGCAAGAGGGAAAAAAGTTCCCCTAATTTTTTTTGTAATATCGTTAAGCAAATGATATATTTTTAATTTAGAAAAGGTACTGGAAGCCATAAAATAAAAAAATAAAATAATTTTGCAAAAGTAATGTAAAAATGTAACAAATTGTTTTACTTAAGCCTACATTCACTAAAAATAACATTTTTGAGCTTTACTGACGAAGATGATACGTAACCTGGTACTACTCTGCCCTACATCCCCCTTTGCCCCCTAAATGACGCTATAAAAAAAAATTTAATTTTGTATTTAATTATCCCAAACATTTATTTTTAGAGTTTTATGACAAAGGTGAAGTTTCTCTCCACAGCCCTTGCCAGAGCGACAGCGCTAAAATACATTTTAATACCCTCCAAAAAGAATTGGACCCCATAAAGTATATATATTCTTGATCACTGTTGAAGTCTAAGACGATCTAGCAATGCCCATACATTCGTCTGTGGAAAACATGATATACAGCCAGGCCCACGATGATTTTCGTTTTCGAGTTTTCGCATACCTAACGAAAAACAGCTGATTTGCGGCCCACTAACAACATTTATCTCGACAAGTCGACAAGAAAACGATAACGTAAAACTCTACATACAAATTTGCGGCCCGCTAAGTAAAAACATATGGTATCTAAGAGAAAACAAATGTCAAAAAAGTCACTTATTTTTTTATTAGCGACCAGTGAAGTGCAATTTGAAAAAAAAAATTAATTTAAAAAAAATGGAACAATCTAAATGGTAAGTAATATATTTTTTACATTTACATACATTTATGCATATAAATGTATAAATATATATGTATATGTTGTTAAAAAAGTGGTACTTATAAATATTTTATATTGCAGCATTAAGAAGTCTACACCAGGACAATTACAAGCTCTAGGTGAACATATGGAGCAAAATCCGGAGTTAGCTAGAGGCCTTTTTGTATTTGGAAATAGTAGGATGTCCCTTGAAGAGCAGTGGAAACTACTAACAACCAAATTAAATGCTATGGGTCCGCCTCTACGTTCTGTTGTTGAGTGGAAGAAGGTAAGTAAAATTGCATGTTTTAATACTTATGTAAGTGTGTACATACGAGTACATTAACGAATATTTTTATAGACCTGGACTGACTTGAAATCCCGAACAAAAAAAAAAAAAAGGTTGCGGAAAATAAAAAAATATGAATGCAACTGGTGGTGGCCCGTATCGTATGAACCAGTTGTCTTCAATTGAGGAAATAGTTGACCGAACTCTGTCGCTTTCCAAATCTGCAGCACCAAGTGCGGATGTGTTTGGGTACTCAGAAGCACACTGTTCGCAGACTATTGACTCAATAGATGACTGCTTCATAGCGCTTACGGATTCAATACCAAAGACTAGCAAGTCAGTTGCAGTAATTACTCCCACCAGGCAACATCAAAATAAAGGCACTGAAAAAACCAGCCACAACAGCAAACACAACAACAGAAGAGTTTTGAGGGCAATGGAGAAAATGTTTTTTTACCATCATCTTCAAAAAAGAAGAAAGTGCTGGTAGCTGGAAATCAACATGCCCTAATTTCACAACAGTTGGCAGCCAGTGAAAAGTTAGCTTCAACGTCGCAAGAGCAGGTTGAAGCTACGAAAAACTTGGTTGTTGCCGTAAATCGAGTGGCAGAAGCAGTGGAAAAACAATCAGAAATCCAACTAAAAATGCTGCAGGCATTTGAAATTTTAGCAAATAATTTAAAGTAAGTGCTTAAAACAGCCTAAATAATAATTAAATTTTTTATATACGAGTACTTTTGATCTCAAATATTTGCCAAAGCTTTACTTAGATATGTATATGAATTAATGTTTAAGTATTTTTATTTGTTTTATATATATATATATATATATATATATATATATATATATATATATACATATATATATATATATATATATATATATATATAATAATTTAAATTTATTTACTTTTTTTTTGAATTAACAAATTATTTTATGATAATTTTTTTTTTATTTTATGCAATATTATTTAAGAAATGAATTTATGGAAGGTTAGGTTAGGTTAGAGGGCCGTTGTCCCTGGCGGGACAATCCACTTGGGTCCGTCAATTCGGTCCCTTTGTGATGCCCTTAAGCAGAGGACCTCTTAAGGGATGTCCTCCGCCGTTTCAAACCATCCTGTACCCCTGAGGAAGGATGATATCCCTGAAAGCTCCATGTTTGCCAGGCTGTCTAAGTCTGACAGGAATCGGGAGCCCAGCGCCGCTACCCTTGCATTAGCGAGGGCAGGACACTGACACAGAAGATGGAGGACAGTTTCTTCCTCCTCCTCATCATTGCAGCTTCTGCAATAGTCGTTGTATATTAGACCCATCCTCCTAGCATGAGTCCCAAAGCTACAGTGTCCTGTCAGAACAGTCACCAGTTGACGCATGCGCGCCTTGTCAAATTTGAGAAGGTCGCGCGTTTTGCGCAAATCGTAATGGGGCCACGTGGCTCTTGCCACGAGGCAGTTAGCCACACTATCCCACCTAAGTTGAGCTAGTTTGTATGATTCGCTTTGAATCAGAGACTTACATCGCGCTAATGGAATGCCAGTGAAGTGACTGATCATTGAACTGTTCAATTCAGTCCCTTGTCTGGCAATCTCATCCGCAGTATGGTTGCCTGGACATCCAGAATGCACTGGCACCCAAACCAGTGTCACCCTCGAATGTCTCGCTATCTCGTTGATAGACAGTCGGCATTCGACCACAGTTTTTGATGTACTGTACACACCACTAATAGCAGAGATGGCTGCCTTGCTATCGGTAACAATGAAGATATCATTCGATATCCTATAGTACCTTAGCCACCTCGCTGCCCGAGTAATAGCAGAGATTTCGGCCTGTAAGACAGTACAACCGTCCTGGAGCCGGAATGGAGATCTAACATTGAAGTTCTCCACATAGAAGCCTCCGCCCGTTCTTATTCCCCTTTTGGATCCGTCAGTGAAAACTCTAACTGAATCCTCGGGAAAGGTAAGCCTGTCCACTTGTTCCCTGTCAACGACAATGGAACGGAAAAGTCCACCAAAGAAGGGTCTTGGTACACAGTAGTCAATGTTGGCATGGATTTCCGAGTGCTCTCTTAAAATCCTAGCATGCCCATAGTCAGTCCTAGTCCATGGACATACTGTATTCAACCTGACCGCTGAGAAAAGAGCCAGTTGTCTGGCCAGAATGTCAACCGGGAGCCAGTTTAGCATTGCAAAAATTGCTCCCGTTGGTGTAGATCGTAGTGCGCCTGTCATCAGTCTCGCTACGACCCGAAAGACTTTTTCAAAGGTCCTGCGATGAGCCTGCTTGTCCATCGCATTCCACCAAACCAATACCCCGTAAAAGAGTACTGGTTTAATAACAGCCTCAAGGATCCAATTGATCCCCTTAGGGTTGATACCCCATTTGAGGCCTACTGCCCTTTTGCATGTATAAATAGCCACTAAGGCCCTTTCCGCTCTCGCCTGTATGTTCTGATTCCATGATAGCTTACTATCCAGAATCACACCCAGGTACTTGGCGGTTTTAGATAGTTCCAAGGAGGTGCCGTTAAGCTTTGGGTGTATAAAGCTATCGGTCTTGTACCTCCTAGTGAAGAGCACCAACTCAGTCTTGGCTGGGTTGATGCCGAGCCCACAGCTGACGCTCCACCTACTCAGCAGAGCCAGCGCAGACTCCATACACTGAGATATGGTATCCAAGTGCTTACCCGATATCGCCACCGCTACGTCATCCGCGTACGCGACAGTCATAATCTGTCTGCGTTCTAGACTTAGCAAAAGCGAATTAATGGTCAGGTTCCACAACAGAGGTGACAGAACACCTCCCTGTGGAGTGCCCCGATAGACTGCCCTATACTCAGTGACATCCCCAATCGAGGCCCTGACTACCCTGAAAGTTAGTAAGTTTCTAACAAACCGGCATAAATTGTCATCAATCCCTACCGCTGCCATCCCATTGATAATGGAATCGGGTTTGACATAGTTGAAAGCACCCTCTATGTCCAGAAAAGCCCCCATAGTAAATTCCTTATACTCAAGAGATTTTTCTATGTGGCCCACTAGAGAATGTAGTGCCGTTTCCACAGATTTGCCTTTAGTGTAGGCGTGCTGTGATTTGGAGAGAAGCTCATTCGGAATGGTCATTCTCAGATGAATATCAATTACTCTTTCTAAAGTTTTGAGTAAAAAAGAAGTAAGACTTATCGGTCTGAAGTCTTTAGGCTTAGTGTGTGACGTTTTACCCCCTTTCGGGATAAAGACAACCTTGCACGTACGCCAAAATATAGGTATATAAGCCCTCCTAAGGCATTCACTGTAAATTACCGTGAGCCAAGGTAGGACAATGTCCGCATTTCTCTGTAGATCCGCTGGAATTATTCCATCTGGTCCCGGAGACTTGAACGGATCGAAGCTGTGTACAGCCCAGCGGAGCCTATCCATATCCAATGGAGTTGTGACTGCGCCTGTCGCCAAGCTGCCATCGGCAGTGCCTGTTAAAGGTGCCGCCTGGCTGCCAGGAAAATGAGTGTCGAGTAGTACGCTTAGCGTTTCTTGACTACTCATGGTCCAGTTACCACAGGGTTTCTGTATGTAGCTGGGTACAACCGGTGCGGTTGATAGCATCTTACGCAGCCTGTTGGTTTCAGATGAACCCTCCACATTACTGCAGAAAGCCCTCCAAGACCTCCTTTTTGCGTTCCTGACAAGATTCTTGAAGCGATTCACGGAGGTTTTGTATGCCGACCAGTCGCCTGATCGTTTAGCCTCGTTGAATAGCCTACGACATTCCTTTCGTGAATGTGCAATTTCCGGGCTCCACCATGGTGGTCTGGCCCTTCCCCTGCAAACCGTTGGTTTGCAAGCCACATTAGTAGCACAGCGGAACGATTCACTTAGAATCTCCACAGCAGAGTCGATGTCCCCAATATTTCTAATAGTTGGAGACGTCGATAAGGAGTTGCAGAGTACACTGTTCTGTAGCTCCCAGTCAGTCTTCTTTCTGTTAACTATAGGATTTAATCTACTTACACCTAACCCTATGCTGAAGTCAATATAGCGATGATCGGATAGGGAGCAGTCATCCGCAACCCTCCAACCGCTAACCAGATTGGTGTGCTCTGCACTAACCAATGTTACATCTAAAACCTCTCTACGGTTAGACACAATAAAAGTGGGTTCTGAACCCCTGTTGACAATTTCAAGATTATTATTTAAAATGAAATCGAAGAGACACTCACCCCGCTCGTTAGTATCGCTACTACCCCAGGAGATGTGGTGTGAGTTGGCGTCAGCACTTATTATTATAGGTGTCCTCGTGCTTATCGCCCTTGACACAATGCCACGCACCTTGCCATTTGGTGGACTGCCCTCATGGTCATGCGCCATATAGCTCGAGACCACCCAAACCGTACCGGACGGGGTCTCCAGAGCAGCTGCTACAGTATCCCCATCACTGAAATCAGATAGGATAAAGATACGCAAAGAGTTTTTAGCCAAGATACAAGATCTAATATTACCTGTGCCTTTGGCAAACAATAGCTTGTAGCCCTTTAGTGTCAGTCCATGAACCCGTCCTTGGTGGACCCAGGGTTCCTGGACAATAACCAGCTCCTCCTTCCTCTCAACCACCCGGAGGATCATCGCAGCGGATGCTGCTTTAGAGTGGTGAAGGTTTATCTGCGTCACCTTCACCATCATGTAGCGCAATTATGGTGGTGTTGGCGTCCTCTTGGCTGGATTCCAAGAGGGCGTCAGTGTCCTCATCCGCGACTGCCATCCGTTCAAAGAAGCCACCCACCATGTCTGAGACTGAGTGGGTGTCCTCTTGCCCGCATGAAGCTGCGTCCGACACACCAGCAGCAGCGCAGTCAACAGCGCCGTTGGCAGCGTCATCCCCTCGGTTGCGGTTCTTCCTGACATCGGTCCGGTAGAGGCGCAACAGAATCGTACTGAAACAGTAAAAGATTTTGTTGCCCCTCTTACGGATCGGTGCCAGAGATTCTTTGTTAAGAATCAGAACCACCTCCCTTCTAGACCTCTCGGGTGCATTCACCTTAGCTACCCTCCAGTCATGGGTGGGTAGATCCGGGTTACAGTCCTTAAGGATCTCAAGGATCTCCTTCGGGGAAGAAGGTTCAGCAGGAATTATGGTCAAGGCTCTTGGTCTTCTGGGTATGTCTTCCACGGAAACCACATCCAGCTTAGAGCCTTCCCACATCTCGCCAATAGCTTCGATGGCCTTCTTTAACAGAGACGCTGAGCGTTCATCCGTGCAGGCCATCAATTTAACGCCGTGCTGGTGCCAGCCAGCATCGACGCATTGAGGCGGCGGTCCCGCCAAGTCCCATCTGGCATGGGAAATGGCACCGTCTGATGCATCCCTATCGATTATGGCCCTTATGAGCTTGCCTTTGGCGATCTCACTAAAGGTGCCTTTCGAAGGGATGTTCTTAGGACGTTTTGCCCTAGAAGCCCTAGCTGCATCGTTCTCCTCTTCCGAACGTTGCCGTTTATGCGCCGCAACCGTGGCAGGTGCGGGGGAGGAGTTTATTTGCAGCCTCGACATATGAGCCTGTGCCCACTTTAGAGAGGCTGCCTGCTTTTCAGAAAGCTGGTCAGCCGGGATCGCACCGAGGTGCGAAATGGTTTTTAAGGCGGAGCGCCTCGCATCATTGGCCCTGCGTGTAGAATTTTTGCGCGAAGGATTACTGTTATTGCCGGGATTGGCAGTGGGTGACGCAGTACTGTGGCTAGAGGTAATCCTCTTTGCCTTTTCCTGCGCAATGTGCGCTTTGGAGGCGACGGGTTTGGACGGCTTAGGCCTTTCCATTCCCTTCGCACCAGAAGAAGGGGTTTTTACCGTTTTACCGGTAAGGACCTGAGCAGCTTTTGAGGTACTTGGAGCGAAAGACAGAGGTACCTCGCTGCTAGTGCTAGGGCAGCCACCCGTTGCCGGGTGTTTTGCCCCTTTTTCAACAGCAATCAGCCCGGTTAATCCAGGCTGATTGCCCACCACGTCAGTAGTCCGCAGACTGGTCGGGCCTGATGTGGACACCCGGCCAGCCTGAGCAGCAGTAACTTTCGATTCACCGCGGCCTGCTACTTGCGCCGCGGGAATAGGGTCCCCGGAGATTGTTAAGCCCCTAACCGGGTACGTGGGGCTTGGCTTTTTATTTTTCATTTCTTGGTGGGTTTAAGGTTGCATTTTATACCTACTGCCAGGTTAAAAAGCTGCCGACCCACCTGGATACAGACGCAGACCATCAGCCGCCCCAATTGGGATACAGACGCTGATGGATTTGGACATGGTCCCTTGGACCGAAAAACGGACTGACTCGATAGCCGCCCCATGGGGAAAAAGAGACGCTATCGAGTCCGGGAAGGGTGATTCTTGGACGGTACTTAGTTGTTGGCCACTCTGGCATGGGTGACCCTACCAGGGGCTACTGATATCAGCTGCCCCCGCCAGTACAGACCAGTCAACTAGACCTAAGCCTCCACATCGCGACAAGATGACCACCCGGCGTGGAGGGAAAATATGTAGAAAAATAAAATAGATTCATATCGAACATACTTTATTTGTTGGTTTAGTTTTGTATGAGTTGCAAGCCTATGTTCTTGTTCTGTTGTTATTTTTGAAAATAGTTTGTAATTTACAAGTTGTGAATTCTCACATGGTTTTCGGAAGTATATGCATAAGATAAGAGGTTTTTAACTTTTCAAAACTGTGGTGTAAGTCTACTGACGATTTGGTAAAGCACCAATGAAATGCATATAGACATTGCTTAACCACCAACAAATAAATTTCATTTATATATAGTGGTATTGTGACAACAATGTGTCAAATAAAAAAAAAATTTCATAACAGTTTAATTTAGATTTTATTTTTCATTTTGCCTTATAAATACTTTTCTTGTTATCCAATGGATTTCTGATTGTATAAAGGTGTAGAAAAATAAAATAGATTCATATCGAACATACTTTATTTGTTGGTTTAGTTTTGTATGAGTTGCAAGCCTATGTTCTTGTTCTGTTGTTATTTTTGAAAATAGTTTGTAATTTACAAGTTGTGAATTCTCAGATGGTTTTCGGAAGTATATGCATAAGATAAGAGGTTTTTAACTTTTCAAAACTGTGGTTAAAGTCTACTGACGATTTGGTAAAGCACCAATGAAATGCATATAGACATTGCTTAACCACCAACAAATAAATTTCACTTACATATTCTATATACTTATGTATATATTACCTAGAATCCACATATTTTTTCTTCCGGTTTCAAATTGATTTTGTAATTTGTGGTTAATGACGCTGTACTCCCATATGAATGAATCGTGGTTGGAGCCGGGATACCTAGCATCTACAAAAATTATCCTCATTTTATAATCACATATCTAAAAATAAAAAAAGTTTATTAAAAACTATAACGATATTAGACTACCCATATATTTACCATCATTGCATTTAAACTGCAATAGCCCTTCCTATTGAAGTAAAAATGCTTAACTTCATCTCCGAATATGTGTTCCATCAACACATCCTAACACACCTGGAAATCCGAAGCGTTCAAAGAATTTTTGGATGACTTCCTGTTCCTCATTAGGTGCGGGCATTTTAATCCACTCCGGACAAATGAAACTTGCAAACAGCTTAAGGCATTCGTTTATAATTCTATAAACCGTTGCTTTACCTGTTGACGAAACACTTTCATTTCCAAGCGACCTCTGGTAACCTCCAGTTGCTAGGAAACGTAAAAACGTTGCCAACTTAATATCAGGCCGAACATAAGTGGCACGGCTTCCTTGTACCCATTTGTTCTGCAATTTTTCCAGTATCATAACAAACATATCTTTAGATACTCGAAAATTTGCAACAAATCTGAAATAATGCAAGGTTATATATGATTATAGTTAATGCATATAAAAGAACACTGCTTCAGTTTATAGTAGTATATGTATTTATATACATGTACATACATACATAATTAATTATTTACTTACTGGTTTGTCGTCAGGTCCAAAACATTTGTAGCATCTCGAAGTTGTCTTCGAGGTATTTCTACCGCCTCTTCATCATCACTTAAAAAATATACTGCCACCGATATTTCCATCGTACTTTATAAAAAAAAAATTTGGAACACTTGCTTATAATTTTCTGTTTATAATAAATATTTTTGTTTTTTGTTTACATTTATGTATATTTCTATCGCACTTTATAAAAAAATAAAATTTTTGGAACAGTTTTGCTTAAAATTTTCTGTTTATAATATTTTTGTTTATTTTTTTATGTATCTTCTGTCATTAAGCACATCGTAAAGTACTGTAGAGTTGTAATTTTAAAACTACATTTTACTTGTTTTAGCGATTTTTTATTTAAATAGCCGATTAATTTCTGAATTTATTGATATGGTAACAATAATATTTAAATGGCTTACGTTGCACACGTAAGGCTAAGCGAACGATAAGTAGATAGATAGTGGGCCTCACAGACGAAAAAAAGTGAGTGACTGAGACGACTACTCGAACGAGTCGAAAGCAGTTAGTGGGCCTGGATAATAGTCTATTTTTTGGAACTCGCCCACTTTAGTGGGCGTTGATGTACGATATTATATGCAAAAATGGTGTAAATATTGAACAATTTGTATTCCTTAACCATATAAGAAGCTGATCTTGCAGAGGTGAAACGTCTCTTCCACGGCCCTTTCTGAAATGACTCTCTCGAAATAGAGATTTAAAATTGAGTACAAAGATGTCTTAAAGGAACTCTGTCCCACCACGTTAAACATTTTTAATTTACTTACTAAATATTTGGAGGGTATTTAAGATTCGATCCGATCTAATATAACGTTTTTAATTGTTTCTTATGAGAATTACATTTTGTCGGTATAAGGCTCTGCTTGCTCACATCATTTGACTTATTTAATTTCTGTGTGTTTATTGATTATCATTTATTATTTTTTTATCTTGGACCAGCACTCAAGGGATGGCCCCTATATATGCAATGCATTGTGCCGGAACTGAAAACGAGGTAATAGTATTGAGGTGACAGATTAGGAAAGATGAGAAGATAGCCAGTTTTTTTTGTAGCTATTTCAACGTTTTTACTTCGCCGGCTAATATTTGCTACAGGGCAGTGTCAGTCACTGCCAATTATGTTCAGTGACCAGTGGCTATGCCTTCATCATTGAAACAGGCTGGCAACAACTAATGCTGATCAGAAGAATTCAACACAATATTTCATGACTTAGCGCAGGCTCGAACTCAGGGTCTTCCGCTTCATAGTCTCGTGTTCTACTACTTCAGCCAACAGCACCCACATGCAATATGGTTTGTGAACATAATAGTGTTACTAATCAAAGAAATCAATTGAAGTACATAGCCTTAAAGTGCCTAGTAAATAACATGCACTTGAAAGCTCAAGTAAGATTTTTTTTGCTTAAGGCGCTATAAGTATATAAAGATATTACACTTCGAACTATGGAGTAGTAGCGCCACCTTATATATATTTCACCATGCTTAGAACATTAAACAAAGAGTGAAATGTTCGCATTTATGTAAGGTGCGCAGTGAAGTATCAAGGGAAACACTATACTGCTTCTTATTTGTGCAAAACCTCAAATTTGAGCATACACTTTTTATATAAGTATGTAGTATTGAATATTGTTTTCGGTAATTTTACATATCTGTTACACATCCATTGATGCTCACTGATAAATATATGTGTGTGTGTGTGTGTGTGTTATATTTCTTTTTCAAAATAACTAAGAGAATGTAAGTATTTTTTAACGAACATTCATATTGCTATATTAAATTGAATTAAGATATATAGACTAATTGTACGAAATTTTTTGTTTCAAATTCAGAAAGACATGATAAATATTCCAAAGCAAGGAAAGTCAACATCAGTTTTTAGTTATTCAACTTACACAGCAGAGCAGAACAACTGTATTCGAAAGCCACAACGCTTTCATCAAGATTAAAATGTCGCATCGTCATTTGCAAAATTTTATGAAGAGGTAAACGAGTTATTCTTAGAGATTACAGTTTAGCTACTGCGACATTTAGTTCCCAACCCGAAGGATTTTTGCAGTAGCGCGCTTTTAACGGAAAACATATCTGGAGCGAAACTATACATTTTTATTTATCATTTTAACTGAAAATATTTCGCTTAAAGTTTCGCTAATTTATATGAAACAAAAATAAAATTTCCTGTCTTAATACAATATCGGTAGCGAAATCTTAACATTTGAGGTATACACACTGTGTACTATTTAGTCATATAGTCATAATAATTTAGATCAATGCTGCATACAAAAAAGTTATAAAATAATACAAGGGTGGATTGATATTTAAGCTACCTAGCGCTAACTGCCAGCACAAACACAAAAATTTTGTTTAGAAATTGCGATCTGTCAAACATCCGCTGTTAAACTTTCACCCAACTTCATATTTTTTTTTGTTGTAGTCGTTTGAAGTAAGCAACTTTTGTGTTCAAACACAGTTTGAACACGTAAATTATGTTACCTCAAATAAATTGTATGTATGTATAACATAATTTTTATATTATATCTAATAATATAAGGCGCGTGTAGCTAAACACAAGTTATAAAAATACGTTTAACATCACTCATTTCGAACCAATGTGGTGAATTTGAATTGTAAACGAACCATTTTTTAAGATAAGAGAACCTTCTTGGATCGTATGTTTTTTAATTCTAAATTCAGTCTTCACTCGTTTAGCACACGACAACCTTGTTAGAGGATACCAGAATTGTAGTACTTAAAATTAAACTAATAAAGCATTAATAAGAAGTAAATCACAGCATTCCTTTTGGATTTGAAAATGACAAACAGGTGAGCATTCCACCAACACGGCACTTCACCCCGCTAATCCATCTCTTTTCTGTTACCACCCCTAAATTATAATCGAGCAACTGGGCCGACTATAATTCTAATTCCCTTTAACAGAACCCTCTGTGCGGTGTATTTGTAAGGAAATTAATAAAATATATTTGCTATTTCAAAGCAAATTATTCATGGTCCTTTCGAAGCCTACAGAAAAGATTTTCAATTTGAAGCAGCTGTTACAACAACAACATCATATGCAAACAACAGTGCGCCAACCACAACAAGTGGCTCCAAAGCTGTTACTCACCATAAGAAGTTAAATTATACAAAAGGAAAAAGGTGAATAACAAGAGTAAGCGTTGTGTCAAAAGCAAGTAACCAAGTAGTGAAAAAATCAAGCAGGGTAAAATAAAAAGAAAGAGTTTAGTGAAAAAAAGGAATTATTTCAAATAAAAATAAAAAAAGAAGATATAAAAACGTTAACCACGGTGACCACGTAGGTACATATTTAAAGTAAAAAATTAAAAACCGATATAACGGCAAATAGTGAAAAGGTTATGTTCATATATATAAATATATACAGACATAGCGGTACAAACCATGTAGTGCATATATACATATAAGTGCCGTAAACTTTTTCGTCAAATTCAACAGTTACAGTCCACATACATAATTTTTTAAATAAAATCAGATACCTACTACCTATGCATATAAATTAAAAATAAATAAAGATGTTATATGGATTTGATTTAAACAAATAGAAAACTAAAACCAAGGAATATTTAAAAGTTTAAAACCGATAGAACCACAAAGTTAAAATAAAAAGAAAACTATTTTGAACACAAAATTCTATTAAGAGATAAAGACAAAAAATAACTATTTTCGGAAAAAAGTTTCGGAAAACAAAGCACCTATTTAACAATAAAAAGCAAAATATTAGTTTGGTTCCCTACCATTGCAATCAGTCAGTCTTTTTTTTATTTTCCCTACAATAATGTATTGGGTTTAGAGACTGAAGTGTATTTCAATAATTATATTTAAATTTGAAATAAAACCAACTTTAAAAATAAAAAACAGATCGCTAAAATAGACGTGCTAAGAAAAACGGATAGAAGGTGACCTAAACCCGAAGAAGCATTATAACGAAAGAACACCTACAACCATCGGTTATAGGAAGGAGTAATATACATATCGGGGCGCAAAAAGAATATAAGTTACAATTTCGTCAAAATGGAGGAAAAGGTATCACAAAACAGAAGCACATATAAGTACATATGTACTTATGTACTTGAATTTCGTATTCTCAATACAAGCTCAGATATTAAGAGTGCAGGCATATTGGTAGCTAAGAGATTATAGGTATACAAAAAAAAAATACACAAACATACATACCAATATTCACATTAATAAAGAAAATAAAATAATAACTTCAAAAAAGTATATATATACATACATATATGGATAAATATATACCTTCATGTCATTGACTACATAAGTGCAGAAGAAACATTTCGACCGTTTCACATTATTCTCACTTATTGTTAAATCGTATGGAATAGAAACATGCATTGAAATTATGTGTAAAGAAGGAAAAGAAAAAAGCAAGAACAACAAAAAACAAGATCATACACATAACAAGACATCTGCTGTTGCTACAGTGGATCACAAATAAGTTTTAACAAACAGATATTCTATATGATCAAGAAATAAATCAAACACTTAAATAAAAGAATAAAAGATTATTATTATTTCAAATTTCTCACAATTAAAATTACAGTAAACCAAATAAAGTAATAAGCCCATAAAAGTAGAAAAAAAATAAAAAACAATAATAACAAAATAAACACACTTTCACTAGTGCGATTTGAAAATTCACTCAGTCGCCTAATAAATAAATGATACCTAATTACCTATGAAAATAAGGTTTATTGAATACAATGTACTTACACATTGATTTAAAATCAAAAATTTTTCATACTTACTAATATCCTGATAAAAACAATTTTACCAGTCGAGTACAAAAATAAAAATTTATACTTACCCCTTTGTATACTTACCTATTTCATACTTACCCCTTTGTACACTTACCCATTTTTATACTTACCCTTTTTAAACTTTACTCTTTTATACTTTCCCATTAAAGAAGTAAGAAACTATGATAAAAAATTGTATTGTATATGGATAACTATTCACAAATAGAGCCTATGGGTTCAGTTAATTTATGAATGTACAATTCATTCTACTGCAACTCAAGGTTGTAAACCCCAAATTTTATAAATTGTTGTCGTGAAAACTAGGTAACAGGTACCTAGTGCTGTTTCAAAGCCCCTTATTTACAACAATTTATAAACTAAAGAAGCCAAGCGTACGTATAACTAGGACTAGATAACAAGTATCTAGTTAACAAAGTCATATCAGTGTTCACCACGGACGCTTAATAACTGTATAAACCCACGCAAACTCTAAATACAATTCTTATTATCAGTAAAGGGTATTTTAGTAATCTGAAAACACGGAACATCCGCTGAAATAAAATTATAGGAAAATCTAGATCTTGTTCATTTCTCACAACATAATCTTAAATATGAATCCCAAGTCGAATGAATCTATATCGAATAGGACGTCAGCGACTCCTGTTCAGGATTTATTTATATTCGACTGCGAAAATCTGCTCCATTTCTGTGATCTTTTCAATAACACAGGAGGATATCAATCGGAATCATTACTAGAAATTAAGCTCAGAGATTTAGGAGTCAGGTATAAGAAGATGGAAGCTTCTTATCAAAAGCTAATGCTCTCTCAAGATGGCTCAATAGATCCAGATTTTAAACAAACCACAAAATCGGATTACGCTGCTCATGTAACCGCTTATTTCCAGTGTCAAGGCCAAATATCGGAGGTACTGAAAGCATGCCGGTTAGAAGCAGCAAATGCTCAAGGGCTTCAATCCATACCTCGTTACTCGCATCCACATATGGAACTCGGTCAAATTATACCACAAGACAATGGAAATAGCTGCATAAAACTACCACCTTGTGACACAGAGGTGTTTAAGGGTAGTTATGAGCAGTGGCCCTCGTTTCGTGATATGTTCACAGCGGTGTACATTAATCACTCGAGACTTTCCCCAGTAACAAAATTATACCACCTTCGTAATAAAACGAGAGGTGAATCAGGAGACATTGTGAAAAGATATACCCTTTCTCACGACAATTTTGACCTCGCATGGAACGCGTTAAGAACCCGTTACGAGAACAAGCGTGTTTTAGTAGACAACCAAATTAAAATCCTATTTGACATCCCAGCAGCGACTAGCGAGGACAGTGAATCTATTAGAAGAATTCAGTCCTCAGTAGATGATTCATTAGCAACCCTGGGAACCCTTGGAGTAGAAATCAAAAGTTGGGATCCAATTCTCATTCGTCTAATATCTACAAAATTACCAGAACTCACTCTATCCCTGTGGGAGCAGTCACTCACGTCACCGCGTGAACTCCCAAAATGGTCCCAAATGTCACAGTTTCTTATGAATAGATATGAGACTGTTGAAAGAGTCACTAGCATTAAAAGGTCAAAAGGAAGCTTGAGTTTTACTAAAACTAAAGTTTGGCCAAAACGTAATATGCATATAAAGTTATGTAAATTTGATGAATTTGAAATTATATCTAACTTTGAAATTATATCTAACTTTGAAATTATACCTATCTTTGAAATTATAAATTACGGTAACACCGGGAATATCGTAACTATTAATAATTCGTGCAGTGGCTGGAAGCTATGAGTCTTCGGTTTTCCAAAAGGAAGGTAAACCGAAATCTCTGAACCTCCATCAGGACAAAAGGAAAAATTAAAATTACTTTTTCATCATCCACGGAGTTAACAGCTACTTATAAATTTTCGCTTATTTAATTACCTTAAACTTAAATTGGTTTCTTTTGTTCTTTTTATCATAATACAAGAAGCTTTAAAATTATTGTATTATTACTTACTCTGAAATAAATCTTGTTATAACACTCAACCAACACAAGCATCCTCTTTGCAATAAACAACAACCCACTATCAGAATGTACCTACAGCATTATTGTAAGTATATTCACATTATCCTTTTGTGAAGCTCTACTCCCTTACACCCTAATCGCAAAAGGATTATTTAAACAATTGGCAAACCAAAGTGCCAAGTTTGTTCATGGTCCTTCGAGAAGTAATTGGATAAGTGACCCGAGGACAATTTAAGGTAATAAATTTACAATTTAATAAAACCCAACGGAAAAATTAAGTATTGTACTACTCCGATAAGTCGACCAAAGTACAGAGTTCTTGACAAAGAGCAACATTTTGGCATATATTAAAACTCACCACTAAAGGGTAGATGAAAGCACACAGAAATTGTGAAAAAGACAATAAGGTCAGTTTTAATCTACAAGTGGTCAGGAGCAAACATTGAAAAAGAAAAGTGGCAGTGAACAAAGAAAAGGAAAAAACATATTGTGGAAAAAGAAAGTTAACAATTAAAAGAAAACCAAAAAGCAAGCACACAATAAGAAAAAATAATAATTCAATTTAAATAAAAATATAGAAAAAATATATGTATGTGCATGTACATATATATGTGTAATTAGTGAGAAGAAACAAAAACAACAAAGATCAAGCACCTAAGAAAAATTCCGGTGCAACGGGACCTTAAAAGCTTATACTGCAGTACCTACAAATATATATACATATGTAACGGGTTGTATGTAAAAAGTACAAAATTAAAATAAAACGATACGTTACTTATGTTCAAGAATATTCGCTAATTAATGCTCAAGTGAAACTATATAGTTCAAAAAAGAAGTAAAACACGTACATACATATATTAAAACAATTTCTTTGCCTATAAAGTAAAATAACAGAAATCTAAAACAATGAAATTGAATTATTACAAATGTGCATAAAACTACAATACATACATATGTACATAGAAACACAATAATAAAAAATAAATTAAATATAGCTGAAGAACAAGAAATAAATAGATAAATAAAATAAAACTAACATCCTATAATATAATTTTGTAAAGAACAATTTAAACAAAAATACTTACCAGACCCGTTTGAAATTAATACATATAAATTTCAAGGAGCTCCAACATACTTACAGAAAAGTGCATCTAGGGAGGGAAAAGGTAGAGGAAAATAACTGTCAATACATACCCACTTACCTTCATATGTGCATGACGAAAAATTTTTCAAGGCATTGAAAAATAAAACCCAAAATGGCGGTAACCAGGTATTTATGAAAAAAAGAAGTAAATTTATAAATACATATGATCATACACTCATTTAATATCTAATTAACATTGCAAGAAGAAAAATATATGTATATACATATATATAAGAAGTTAGAATCGTATATGCATATGTAAATATAGGGGTCAAAATATATGGGCTCATATGTATGTATATAAGTATACAAGAACTTAATCAGTGGAAAAAAAACAAAGCAAAAAAGAACAAATTTACTTTGTCCAGCAACAGTATACATATACCGCACATACAAAGTATGAAAACTTATACATACAATACACAAAGTTGAAAAGAGTTTAAAAAATAAAAACAAAAATAAAAGAAAACGAAATTAAAGAGTTTGATATGCACACTTACCATAAGCATATCAATAAAAAACAACCCCGAATCTCTTCGCTTAGTGATCCTTCTACTCTTGCTTGTCAATTTTCAATCTCTTGTGCAATGCAAATGTGGTGAATTTATCACTCCTCTCATAAAAAGAATATCTGCTCATATATAGTTATACAGAATTAACCACCAGACACATACTTGTATACAAAACTAAAAGAAGGAAAGAGCATACATATGTATAGCACAACAAATTGAACATTCAGAGATGGTAAGAGTAGTAGAATATTGCTTAATGTAAAATAAAACAAAAAAATTTATATCTGGAAAATATTTACCCTGTACAAAAGAGAAATAAAAGAACCCACTACGTCAACACAAATCATATAGAAATATTAATCCTTTCATAAAATATGTACATATACTTACCTGGTGTCACAGTACTTATCCCAATATAGTACTAAAAATATTAAAAATTTTATTTTACACTATTAATAAAAATCCAGTGACCATCTGTGACCAACTGGTAATATAAGTAAAATTAAAGAGTTACCACTGTGGTAACAGTTTCTCAAGGTAAATTAACATTATAGAACCTGAAAAATAAATGAACTTCAATTTGTTTGTATAAATTAAAGTCGGGAAACGTCGAATAAATAAACAACCCATTATACACGAATAATTGGTATATATAAATATATTAGACTATAAAATAAATTAGTTTTACACTTACCCAGTTATATAAATATAATTGAATACCCACCTATAAAAAAAAAAATAGAAGTAAACACAGATCCTACTGGATCTATAGGATTTCAAGAAATACTGTCGTGGTACATTTATAATTTACTACTCTGAATTCAGGATTTATACAGTGAGGTGAGGAATATACTGTCTAGTGGGGAAATCGCGAATCTGGTCCTAACATTGTATAGAGGTAAGGGGAAAAATTACACACAAAAATGCCATCGACATCTCGCGTTAGTAACTCCTCCGTTAAGGAACATTTTAAATTTGATTGCGATCATCTACTCGCGTTCTGTGAGAAGTTTGAGGAAACTGCACTGAATGACCACACTGAGACCATCCTTGAAGTTAAGTTGAGGGACTTAGACGCGAGATGGGATAGGGTGAATGGTGCTCATGAGGAGGTGATGTTATCTAAGGATGCTAGGATTACAGAGGAATTCAGGAAATATGCCCAGGAAAGATTTGAGATCTGTACTGAATCTTACTATGAATGTTCTGCAAGAATGATTGATTGTATGAAGACGATGCGAGGAGATACGCCCGGAAACCCAAGATTTCAATCCACATCTCGGCATTCGGTAGAGCAGCAAAATCATACTCAAACATTTAACAACATTAATGTAAGCGATTGCATTAAACTCCCTCCGTGCGATACAGAGGTATTTAAGGGCAGTTATGAGCAATGGCCTTCATTCCGGGACATGTTCACTGCTCTCTATATAAATCACTCAAGACTCGATCTCGTAACAAAATTGTATCACCTTCGCAACAAGACGAGGGGTGAAGCGGGGGCGATAGTTAAAAGATTTCCTCTTACACACGATAACTTTGACCTGGATTGGGATGCTCTGAAAACTAGATATGAAAATAAATGCGTACTCGTTGATAACCAAGAGAGTGAATCGATAAGAACAATACAGTCTTCAGTAGATGATTCGTTGGCAACCCTGAGAACGTTGGGAGTGCAGGTAGATAGTTGGGACCCAATTCTTATACGGTTAATATCAACAAAATTGCCGGATTTAACATTGGCCCTTTGGGAACAGTCACTTCCATCTCCACGTGAGCTCCCAAAGTGGTCTGATATGTCCCAGTTCCTCGTAGACAGATACGAAGCGGTGGAAAGATTAGATAGCATAAAGAACTCTAAGGACAAATTTAGTCTCAATAAGCAATCTTCCAAGGTACAGACATATATATCCCATGAAAACTTGAGCACTTCTTGCAGGTTATGTAACGAAGAGCACAGTCTGAGATTGTGCCCGAAATTCAGGGCTTTTACGGTTCAGCAACGGGTAGATTATGTTTATCAGAACAAATTCTGCAACAATTGCTTAGCAATCTCTCACACTAAGGCGAACTGTAAAAGTAAATACACTTGTTTGCATTGTAAAAAATCTCATCATACTATGTTGCATATGTCTCAAAACGCTTTCACCTCGAAGCAGAGCACAGAGAATTCTAATTCAGGGGATAGGCATACTGTGGACAGGAGATCCAATGGGAGCAAGGGTTCGCAATTCAAGGGCAACAATAATGAACTTCCAACTACGTCTACTCAATTTCAAGCCAATTGTTCCGTTAGCAATGATAATGTTTTACTGCGTACAGAACTAGTGCAGATAGAACATAGAGGAGAGCTTTTCACTGTCAGGGCCTTAATTGACCCCGGTTCCCAGAGAACTTTTTTAACGGAAAAGGTACGAAATCGTCTTCAATTACCATATCAAAAATCTCATTTTGATATTATAGGCATTGGAGGGCAGAAGCAATCTGCAAGCAAAGAATCTGAACTGGTTCTTTATGCGAGAAGATAGGATGTCAGGGTTCCCATTAAGGCGATTATTTTGGCAAGGGTAACTAAGTGTTTACCGGCAGCCTCATTTAATGTCCCATATTCAGAAGAACTGGCAAAGGTGGATTTAGCCGACCCAGGGTTTAATAGGTCAGCCCAGATAGATCTCATACTGGGAAATGACTATGAGCGGTTTTTCAATATGGAAGGAATGAAGAAGAATATTTGTGGGTATACATCTGCTTATAAAACCATATTTGGGTGGGTGCTAAGCGGACCCATGAAATCTCATGCGTTCACAATCTCAGCTGTGCCCTCAGAGAAACTCGAACTCAATAATATTTTAAGAAAGTTTTGGGAACAGGAGGAGATTCCCACGTATCACACAAAGTCAATAGAAGATGAGAAGTGAGAACAATTTTATACGCAGACGACAACCCGTGATGAAACTGGTAGATATGTCGTTCGTTTACCGTTTAAAGACGAATACCCTGAAAAGATCTGCTTGGGCTCATCAAGGTTTCTGGCATTGGCACAATACTCTAGTATGCAGAAAACCTTAGTCAAGGATCCGGAACTTCAGCAACAATACAAAGAAGTTCTTAGAGAATACATAACTCTTGATCACATGTAGGAAACTTCGTCATGTGAAATAAGTTCTCAGAGCAACTATAGCTCGTTTTATTTACCACACCATGCGGTGATTCGCCCAGAGCACAAGACCACAAAAGTCAGGGTGGTATTTAATGCATCTAGAAAAACCAAGTCAAAATACTCGCTAAATGACATTTTATACACAGGCCCAACTCTTCAAACAGATTTAACATCGGTAATTCTTAATTGGAGAAAATATGAATATGTGTTCAGCGGTGACATTTAGAAAATGTATCGCCAAATATATATACATCCTGCTGATAGACCCTTTCAGAGGATTCTGTTTCAACCTCAGAACGATGGTCCAATTAAAGATTATCAGTTAAAAACCGTAACTTTCGGGGTAAATTGCGCTCCATTCTTAGCAAAACGCACACTGCTTCAGCTGGCCTTCGATTCTGAAGCACTATACCCAAGAGCAGCTCACATACTGAGGTCAGAAACATATGTTGATGATATACTCTCTGGAGGTCATTCGCTAGAGGAAGCAAGAGTCGCTCAATCTCAAGTTATGAGTGCACTCAGGTCAGCTAAATTTCCACTTAAAAAGATCACCGCAAATGATCCACAGCTACTCTCTCATTTAGACAAGGATGACCTATATGATTCCGAATTTTTGCGATTTTATGATACAAGCTCTACGAAAACTCTCGGCATAAAGTGGAATGCGCTCAAGGATTCCTTCTCATACAGCTTTGCCCAAATATCTCAGACCACGACTATAACGAAGCGCCAAATTCTCTCTTCGGTAGCCAAACTGTTTGATCCAGCAGGATGGCTCGGCCCGGTTGTCGTGAGAGCTAAAATGCTTATACAACAGCTCTGGCTGAAGGGACTAGAGTGGGACGATGCCGTTCCTTCAGAGTGCTTACAAACCTGGAATGAGCTAGTTCGAGATCTATCTCAACTAGAACAGATTTCAATTCCTAGGTGGATACAATATTCGCCAACGGATTCAGTGGAGATACATGGGTTTGCGGACGCTTCGAAGGCAGCATATTGTGCAGTCGTGTATATACGGAATGAAACCGGGAGCAATAACACATTCGTAAACTTGTTAGTGGCCAAGACTAAAGTTGCACCCATCCAAACAATTTCGCTCCCTCGCTTAGAACTCAATGGCGCGATGTTGCTAGCGAATCTAATAAAATATGTTATATCCGCATTAAATATCAAAGCACGTAGTGTGAATCTATGGACTGATTCCACAATAACATTAGGATGGCTCTCTAAGCCTCCTTCAACGTGGGAGACATTTGTCGCTAATAGAACTTCTCAAATTAATACTCTGGTGCCCAATGCAAAGTGGCGACATGTCCCAACTCATGATAACCCTGCAGATCTTGGAACTCGTGGTTGCAGTCCGCAAGATCTCTCTCATAATTCTCTCTGGTGGAATGGTCCGTCGTGGCTGACGAAACCATGTTCGGAATGGCCCAAGAGATGCGCACCAGAAGAGACTCAAAAATGGGCAAGCGAAACCCAAATATTATACACGCAGATACGGGAGAATGACATTTTAAGTAGATTCTCATCGTATAGCAAAGCCTTGCGCGTGTTATGCTACGTGTTTCGGTTCTTTCAGAGAATCTCAAAGAATGTAAGCAACATCTCAAGTATCACTGCAACAGACAGCATAACACAGAAGGAGATGAAATTTGTAAGAATTCGTCTCATTAACTTAGCTCAGAAAGCATGTTATTATGAAGAATATAACATGTTACAAAAATCTCAGACAATACCCCATAAAAGCTCAATTAAGAATCTCAATCCGTTTCTAGACAAAGATCTCATTTTACGGGTAAACGGACGTTTATCTAATTCTTCGCTACCATACAGTGAGCGTTATCCCATCATATTACCTGGCAATTCTCGATTTTTCCAATTGTACCTGGAGCATCTACACACGTTCCTATCACATGGGGAATGCACCCTAATGTGTAGAATGGTGCAAACGGAGTTTTTCCTATCGAGACTCAAGGTCCGAGTACAGAATATAATTCGCCACTGTAAACCGTGCATAATTTACAAGCAAAAACATTGCTCACAGATCATGGCGCCGCTACCTCCTGAAAGATGCAATTTTTCATTACCTTTTCAAGTAACAGGAATTGACTTTGCGGGCCCATTTCAACTCAAAACGTCGTCCCTGCGAAATTCACCCTATTCAAAGGGATACGTCTGTGTTTTTGTATGCTTTAGTACAAAGGCAATACACTTAGAGGCTTGTTCTAGTCTGTCATCGGCTGCATTTGAAGCGGCATTTGCCCGCTTCGTCGGGAGGCGGGGCCTCCCCCAAAGGGTTATAACAGATAATGGGAGGAACTTTTTGGGTGCCAGCCGGGATCTTGAACGCGAATTCATAAAATTTATAAGGAATTCAGCTCATGAGGTATCTCAGAAATATGTCAGTCATGGGTTCGAATGGAAATTTATTCCGCCACACGCACCACACATGGGAGGCCTGTGGGAAGCCGCAGTCAAGAGCTTCAAGCACCATTTCAAGCGTGTTGCTGGAAGTCAAAAGTTTAATTATGAGGAATTTGCTACAATTCTATCTCGAATTGAAGGGGTCCTTAATTCGCGGCCCATCTCCGCGTTGTCGGACGATCCGTCAGAGCTAACGGCACTCACTCCTGGCCATTTCCTGAGAGGAGCTCCTATCATGGCTTTTCCGGGGCAAATCCATCAAAATATGTCCTTCATCAATAAATGGGAGAAGCTGAAAGCGATGCACCATCAATTTGCACTACGATGGAAAGAGGACTATCTCAGAGCACTACACAAGCGGTATAAGTGGAAAACACCGCTTCCCAGCCTTCGAGTTGGGGATCTCGTGGTCATTATGGATGACCTTCAGCCACCAAGTGATTGGCGATTGGGCAGAGTAGAAAAAACGTTTGCTGGGTCAGATGACAAGGTACGCGTTGCTGACGTTCGAACCTCCACTGGAGTTATTACTCGGCCCATTGTGAAATTGTGCTACTTACCCTGCAAACCCATCGAAAGTTCTCAAATGAATGACCCCTGAACACTACAACTATATACTCAAAATAAAACATATTCACAACTAAATTTTCGATATAACTCTACTAAAGTCTCAATGAACCCATAATATTCTTATATGCTGATCTATTTTATTATCTCTTTCTTTCTCTAGGTCTACCCGTAAATCAGCTGGCGGACGCCACTGCAACTGCAAGAAAATGCATGGTGTGTGGAAGATACCACGCATTGCGGTTCTGCCATAAATTCTTACGCATGAGTGTAGAAAAAAGACAAAGGGCGATTGAAACCAACAACTACTGTTCAAATTGCCTAGCCAGAAGTCATAAAATACAATCCTGTTCGTCAATGGACCATTACCGCAAATGTGACGCACTGCACCACACTCTTTTGCACCCTTACAAACCAATGAATGATGCCAGGAATGCTATCGCACGCCACCAACGTAACCATCCTGCACCTAGGAAACGAAAATCTAACGCAACTTCATCAACCTCAACTAAACAACCGCTGCCAGCTGCATCTAAGCAAAACCGAGCATCAATTTCTGAGCCTAGCGCCAGTCTACTTGTAAAAGCTATAACTTCCTTGGCACAAGTGCTAGGTGCACGTAAAAAATCTTAATCTTTGACTAACGTCAAGGCCGGCGGCATGTCCAAACTAAGGTTTGGCCAAAACGTGATATGCATATAAAGTTATGTAAATTTGATGAATTTGAAATTATATCTAACTTTGAAATTATATCTAACTTTGAAATTATACCTATCTTTGAAATTATATCTAACTTTGAAAGTATATCTAACTTTGAAATTATACCTATCTTTGAAATTATAAATTACGGTAACACCGGAAATATCGTAACTATTAATAATTCGTGCAGTGGCTGGAAGCTATGAGTCTTCGGTTTTCCAAAAGGAAGGTAAACCGAAATCTCTGAACCTCCATCAGGACAAAAGGAAAAATTAAAATTACTTTTTCATCATCCACGGAGTTAACAGCTACTTATAAATTTTCGCTTATTTAATTACCTTAAACTTAAATTGGTTTCTTTTGTTCTTTTTATCATAATACAAGAAGCTTTAAAATTATTGTATTATTACTTACTCTGAAATAAATCTTGTTATAACACTCAACCAACACAAGCATCCTCTTTGCAATAAACAACAACAACCCACTATCAGAATGTACCTACAGCATTATTGTAAGTATATTCACATAATCCTTTTGTGAAGCTCTACTCCCTTACACCCTAATCGCAAAAGGATTATTTAAACAATTGGCAAACCAAAGTGCCAAGTTTGTTCACCCCACATGTGCAAACTTACTCAGCACAAGAAAATGTGAGTTCATCATGCAGATTGTGCAAATCAGAACACTCGCTCAGAACATGCCCGAAGTTCAGAAAATTTACGGTTCAACAGAGAGTGGATTACGCTTTTAAAAATAAGCATTGCAATAATTGCTTAGGACACTCTCATCGCAGATGGCACTAAGCAAGGAGAACTCTCACATCCAGCTTTTTTGCGAACCACCTCAGCAAGTATTGCCAGAATCGAATCTCACGATGAACAACCCAGCACATCAAACTCCATTCAAGCTAACTGCTCCACTAGTAGCGAAAATATCCTACTGCGCACTGCTTTAATGCAAATTGAATGCAAAGGTGAATATTTCACTGTCAGAACATTAATCGACCCGGGTTCTCAGCGAACTTTTGTAGCTGAAAGGGTAAGGAATCGCCTTCAGCTCCCATACCGAAAAGCGCACTATGAAATCGCAGGCATTGGTGGTCAAAAGCAGTGGGCATGTAAAGAATGTGAGCTAATATTATATGCTAAAAGAGCAAACAAAAGAATTCCCATAACAGCCATAGTTTTGAAAAAACTTACAAAACGACTCCCAGCTTATTCCTTTGAGTTCGCTCGCACAAAAAACTCTTGCCAAAAATTCTGAATTGCAAGCTCAATATAAGGCAGTTCTTGAAGAGTATGTATTGTTAGATCATATGGAAGAAACCAGCTCCACAGAAATCATTGCACAGGGTAAATATCACTCTTTTTATTTACCTCACCACGCGGTTGTGCGCCCGGACCATACAACCAACGTAAGGGTTGTTTTCAATGCGTCAAGGAAAACTAAATCTCAGTTTTCGCTTAACGATGTACTTCATACAGGCCCAACACTCCAAAATGATTTAATGATAACGATACTCAATTGGAGAAAATATAAATTTGTATTCAGTGGTGATATACAAAAAATGTATCGCCAAATTCTTGTGCACCCAGCTTATAGGCCATTCCAAAGAATTTTATTCCAACTCACACCAGATGGACCGTTAAAGGATTTTCAATTAAAAACTGTAACTTTTTGTGTAAATTGTGCTCCCTTTTTGGCGATTCGTACGTTGCTACAGCTCGCCTCAGATTCGGAATCCAAATTTCCTGGAGCGGCGTCAATTTTACGATCAGAGACTTATGTCGACGATATACTGTCTGAAGGCTATACTGTAGAAGAAACTCTAAACGCTCAGACCCAACTAAAGTCAGCAGGACTTCCGCTAAAGAAAATGACAGCAAATGATCCAAAACTGCTCAATCATATACCAAAAGAGGATCTTTATGCGTCGGATGTTCTTCGATTCCATGAATCAAGTTCAACTAAAACTCTTGAGATAATATGGAATGCGCTCAGTGACTAATTTACTTATAATTTCTCCCCAAGTGATCAGGTGACAAAGATTACCAAGCGGCAAATGCTGTCAGAAGTAGCAAAACAGTTTGACCCAGCTGGATGGCTAGCGCCTGTAGTCATCAGAGCAAAAATTTTAATGCAACAATTATGGTTAGAGGGCTTACAGTGGGATGAAGAGGTATCAGCAGATTCTCTTCAGAAATGGAACATTTTAGTTCAGGACTTAGCTAAAGTAAGCTCTATATCCATACCTCGCTGGTTACAATGCATGCTCGAAGAAAACATACAAATTCATGGGTTCACAGATGCGTCTAAGTCGGCATATTGTGCAACAGTGTTTATAAGGTGCCAGACCCAGACATACACAACATTTGTTAACCTGTTGGTAGCCAAATGCAAAGTGGCACCTATACAAACAATATGCCTTCCCCGCTTAGAACTGAACGGAGCGCTATTATTAGCTAGGCTTGTGAGTTATGTATGCACGTCTCTCAATTTAGGGTCAAAAGAAATGCATATATGGACAGATTCCTCCATAGTTCTAGGATGGCTTTCCAAACCACCATCTTCATGGGAAACGTATGTTGCCAACAGGATATCTCAAATACATACTCTAGCTACAGGAGCTAGATGGCGACACGTCAGGACCCATGATAATCCCGCAGATCTTGGAACACGCGGCTGCAGCCCACATGAACTAGCAAATAATAACCTTTGGTAACATGGACCATCCTGGTTAACTAAGACAGAATCAGAATGGCCGAAAAGAAACCCGCTACAAGCTAACAATGAAACCATAGAAATGCAATCTTTCTCAACTCAGGTGGAAATAGACGACCAGCTGGATAAATTTTCGTCATATAGCAGAGCCCTAAGGGTCATATCTTATGTATTCAGATTTTTTCATAAATGTGTAAAAAACAAGACCAAATGAATTACACAAGGCGACAAATACTATAAGCCAGAATGAAATGAATTTTGTAAAATCGCGGCTTATTGTTTTAGCGCAGAAAAAATTCTACTGTGAAGAGTATCAATTTCTTCAAAATTTAAAACCTGTCCCCAACAAAAGTTCTCTAAAACCTTTGAATCCATTCCTAGACCCAAGGTCAGTTATGAGAGTAAATGGCAGATTGTCTCAATCATCCCTTCCATACAAAGAAAAATACCCAATAATCTTGCCTGGCAACGCTAGAGTGTGCCAACTCTATCTTATAGAGCTACATACAATTTTACATCACGCACAATGCAGTCAAATGTGTAGAATGGTGCAGATCGAATTTTTTATATTCAGGCTAAAAAATAGAGTGAAAGTGGTGATTCGTCAATGTAAACCGTGCATAACTCACCGGCAACAGCCATGTACCCAGATAATGGCCCCATTGCCGCCAGAAAGGTCCAATTTGTCACTTCCATTTCACACCACTGGAATTGATTTCGCGGGACCCTTTGAAATAAAAACTTCACCACTGAGGAAAGCAGCTACTATGAAAGGATATGTAAGTGTTTTCGTCTGCTTCTGCACGAAATCTATACATCTGGAACTCTGCTCTGATTTATCCTCAGCTGCGTTCCAGGCCGCATTCGCTCGCTTTGTTGGGAGGCGGGGGCTCCACCATAGGGTGGTCACGGACAATGGTCGCAATTTTCTAGGCGCAAGCCGAGAGCTTCAACAAGAGTTCACAACATTCCTGAACAATGTGGCTGAAGATATAGGTCTGAAATATGTTACACATGGGTTTGAATGGAAATTCATTCCACCACATGCTCCTCACATGGGCGGTCTGTGGGAAGCGGCCGTGAAAAGTTTTAAATTTCATCTCAAACGAGTAGCCGGATCCCATAAGTTTACGTTTGAAGAATTCACTACCATATTAATCCGAATTGAAGGCGTAATTAATTCTCGTCCAATATCTACGATATCCGAAGATCCGTCAGATTTAGTAGCATTAACTCCAGGACACTTTCTCAGAGGGGCACCTCTAATGGCATTTCCAGAGCAAAATGGCTCAAACATGTCTCTCATTAACCGATGGGAAAAGCTAAAAGCGCTGCACCATCAGTTTTCCATTCGTTGAAAGGAGGAATATCTAAAGGCGTTGCATAAACGGTACAAATGGAGAAATGCTACCCCAAATATACAGCTGGGTGGTCTGGTAGTAGTGATAGACGACTTGATGCCGCCGCACGATTGGCGTTTGGGCCGGATCGAAAACACTTTTCCAGGATCCGACAATAACACACGTACGGCCGAAGTGCGTGTCGCAACCGGAACCATCCTCCGACCCATTGTCAAATTATGTTACCTCCCGTACTTGACTAACGAAACCTCGCCTTAAGTCGTATACTTCTCAGTTCAGATAATAACTATATCCCATAACTCACATCAGATTAGAGCTACACACCCACTAACACAATATAAACTCACAAATCTTTCTAACTAACCCATAAAAGACATAATCACTAATTATTCAATTTCTCCTAGCAGGGATAAACTCAGAATGGAGTCCACGCGTCCACAATCTGTAGGCAATTATCCAGCCAGGCACAGGAAGAAATCCCATTTGGACAATTACAAATGTGCATTATGCCCAAAATACCACGCTATAAGGCATTGCCCCCGGTTTATAAGGATGAACCCAAAAGAGAGAGAGGAAGTAGTCGAGAAATATCGGTACTGCCTTAACTGCCTGGCAAAAAGTCATGACCTACGGGCATGTGACTCTTTGTACACCTGTAAAAAGTGTCACCGGTATCACCATACTATGTTGCACCACCAGCCTAAGAGGGCAGCTACGAAGAAGACAAGCGATGGTAATGACCTACGCAAGCGTATCGGAAAGAAGCACTGTCACCAACCGATTCCGCAAACGCATAAGCCGATAAGCAGCAAAGCAAAAGGAAAGATAACCAAACAACCAAGTACGTCCATAAAAGGGAAAAGCTACGACAAACAACATCAACCATCCAGCTCTGCTGCCAGCTGTAACACCGAAATTATAATGGAGGCGATTCGATCCCTGGCTCAGGTCCTATGCGCACAAGCTGACAACTAGTTATTTTCCGAAGTCAAGTCCGGCGCCATGTTCAAACACAGTTTGAACACGTAAATTATGTTACTTAAAATAAATTGTATGTATGTATAACATCATTTTTATATTATATCTAATAATATAAGGTGCGTGTAGATAAACACAAGTTAAAAAAATACGTTTAACATCGCTCATTTCGAACAAATGTGGTGAATTTGAATTGTAAACGAACCATTTTTTAAGATAAGAGAACCTTCTTGGATCGTATGTTTTTAATTCTAAATTCAGTCTTCACTCGCTTAGCACACGACAACCTTGTTAGAGGATACCAGAATTGTAGTACTTAAAATTAAACTAATAAAGCATTAATAAGAAGTAAATCACAGCATTCCTTTTGGATTTGAAAATGACAAACAGGTGAGCATTCCACCAACACGGCACTTCACCCCGCTAATCCTTCTCTTTTCTGTTACCACCCCTAAATTATAATCGTGCAACTGGACCGACTATAATTCTAATTCCCTTTAATAGAACCCTCTGTGCGGTGTATTTGTAAGGGAATTAATTAAATATATATGCTATTTTAAAGCAAATTATTCATCTTGAAAAATGGAAAAAAGTAAATTTCGTGCAGTGATTAAACATTATTATTTGAAAGGGAACACAGCGAAAGGGACAAAAGAAAAGCTCGATAAACATTACGGTGAGACTGCTCCGTCAGATCAGATGGTAAAATATTGGATTGGTGAATTTAAACGCGACCGAACAAGGACTGCAACAATACCATCAACATGAAGGCCAAAAGAGGAGGTTACTGAAGAAGATATCAAGAAAATCATCGATATCGTTATGAATGATCGCCGAGCCAAGTTACGTGAGATTTGTTGAAATGGTAAACCTATCATATGAACCTGTGGTCAACATTTTGCATGAACATTTGCATATGAAAAAGCTTTCGGCAAGGTGGGTGCCGTGTTTGCTCAGTGTCGATCAAAAACGAGTTTGGCAGACCACTTCACAGCGGTGTTTGGACATGATAAAGCGTAATCCTGTTGATTTTTGGCGTCGATTAATAACAATCGAAACAATGGGTGGAAATGATCCGAAGAAGCCGAAGACAGTGAAATCGGCTGACAAGGTTATGGCCACTGTAAATTGGGATGCACACGGAATATTTCTCATCGATTATCTTGAAAAAGGATCCACAACCACAGGAAAGTATTATCGTGCATTGTTGGATCAATTGATTGATGCAATCAAGAAAAAACGACTACATTTAAAGAAGAAAAAAGTGCTCTTTCTTCAAGGCAACGCACCGGTTCACACAGCATTAGATACAATGCTAAAATTACGTGAAATACACTTCGTATTGGTTGATCATCCAACTTATAGTCCAGATTTAGCTCCTAGTGAATTTTTCCTGTGTCCAAACTTGAAAAAATGGCTCGCAGGAAAACGATTCATCTCAAACGAAGAAGTGATTACCGAAACTAACGTGTATTTTGAGGGGTTCCCAAAATCGTATTATTCAGACGGTATAAAAAAGTTGGAATGTCGTCTTACTATGTTGAGAAATAAATGGTTTTTGAAAAAAGGGGTTTTTCGTACTTAGGTAGCTTCAATATCAATCCGCCCTCGTAGCACTCTTTCAGATATGTTTTGTCATAAAAGAACTCTACAAATCTGAGTCGAAAGGCTCTTTAGGCGAGACGGCGCACATAGGGGTATTTTGCCAATCTAGCCAAACATTAATATTTTTTATATTGCTTCTAAAAAGTTATTGGGTGAATTGATTAAACTTGTCAGAAATATGTGTTATGGTTATAGGCTATTTAAGCTTGAAAATAGGAAAAATTGGACCAACGGGAAAAACGTTCCCCTTAAGGGAATTAATCCTACCTCTGTTAACGTCGGAGATAGTTCAAAAAGCTTAACATAGATCTAGGAGGTCGTAAAATGCTTTTTTCCCGCTGTACCCTTTTGTGGGCGGTGAAATAAAATATTTTTTGCAAAAATATTAAAAAGAATGAATTATTTACGCGTTAATACCATGAAAATTGAATTATTGAGCTGTTATAGGAGGGGGTTATACGTTCGGATTATTTCAGATTTGATGAGGGAAGGAAGATTTCAGCCTTCGTTTGTGGCTGCAGAATCGATTGACTCTTTGCTTTTTGGGGTTTCTGTTGTGTATATTAAACTCACTTTATAACTTACATCAATCGTCGAGGTTGATATGGGAAAGTCTTCTATTATTTTATTCAAATAATTTTAGTTTAATTGGTTTTTCTTATTTATTTTTTAAAGAACATTTCTTAATATGTATTATTATTTTTGAACAATTTATCAAAACGTCTTATTAATTATGCAGTTATTTTAAGTAAAATATTTATTTAATTATTTTAGTTTTTTGTTACAAAAAAGTAAACCGTTCGACCGTTCGTTGTGCATTAGGCTGTTGCACATTTTGGCGTACACAATATTGTATTCGAGAAATATCTGCTTCCATATATATAGAAAGAGCCTTTAGGGGTGTTTCTGTTTCACTTTGTCCTCTTTTGCAGCTTTGCATGCTTTTCTCCACCTTGTAGCTCTTTTCGGAGAAGACACAATTTCTTTAAGCATTTGTTTTTCCACACGTTTGTAATTGTATTTGAGCAGCATGAATCAATAAATCAGGATCGAACTTATTTCGCAAAATTTCTGTTTTTCTTCTCTTATTTTTTGCGGTCTCTTACTTCATTCGGTCAACGAACGGATTTTGTAAACGTTTTGAAGACGAACTGCCAACCGGAGGTATCATCACTGTTCCTTCAGCCATTAATGCCAATATATTTTGAAATTATATTTCCAATTCTTTAAAGACTGCTTTACTGCTGATATAACACCATCCTAAAAACTTACCACACCTTGACTAAAAATTTAAATTTTTCTTCAACGGGTGTAGCATTAGACTCCTGCATTATTTGGAATAACTTTAATCTTGTACTCGTATACACTCTTTCCATTTTACTATCGATTCAAAAGAGTTCTTACAATAATTTTGTGCAATAACCACAATATATAGCAAAAAGCTGAGTACATGCATGCCGACATATTATTATTATTATCTATATATATAAAAATAAGTTGTCCTATGTTCGTGATTTTATAAGTCGAGAACCACTCAACCGATTTTCAAACGAGTATATGCGTTGGAAAGGTCTACTTTCACTAATGGTTTATCTAAAAAGAGCATCGAAAAATTTCTAGGAATATGCGTTATACGCGCACTTTTATGATGGTGTGTTTTGCCTATATAAAATGGAAGTTTTTTCTTATGAGAATTACATTTTGTCGGCTCTGCTTGCTCGCGTCATTTGACTTATTTAATTTCTGTGTGTTTATTGATTGTCATTTAAGTTTACAGTGCGAGCATTGACATTTTTTAATTATTGATTTGTAATCTTTCAGTTAAATTTAAAATCATTTGCATAACAAAATAATTTAAAAAAAAATTATTCAACAATGCCGTGACGAAGACGTTCACAAATTGGCCGACGAACACGCCACAGCAGTCAAATACGTTTAAGTAGATCTCATCAGGATGAAGAAGAACGATTAGGAAGTAATGAATTAGCAAGGCAACGAATGGCACGATCCAGATCAAATCCAAATCAAGAACAAAGAGAAGAACGTATTGAAAGTGTGAGAGTTAGAAACAGAAGAGATCGTGAACGTAACACTGAACGCGACAATCAAAACAGTCAACAACGGAGTCGGGAAAATGTATATTCTTTCTAGAAAATTAAATTTTTAATACAAAGACGTAAGCGTATGTTATTGTATTGTCCAGCAACGCGGGCAGGGTTACTCTAGTTATAAATATATATATATATATATATATATATATATGTGTGTGTGTGTGTGTGGGTGTTTTTGTTTTTAATAATAATTAATCTATTGAAATAGGTATATTTATTTTGCTCCATCAAATAACGTCATTTACAACGCAGCTGCACAGGCAGCTCAAACCAAAGGTAACACAGGTAATAATTAAAATAACAAACATACACGTACAGTTATTATAAACTAAAACATTTTATAACTGACAAAATGGTTTCTTACTCATATGTACCAATGCACGATGCTCCAAAACAGAAAAAATGTGAAATTTGCAAAAAATCCTCAAAAAAATTGTGCAAAAATTCGTGTTTTTTCTATCTAAAAGTAGAGATTTCATATATTATAGTGAATTATAAAATTATTACAAACGCGATGGAAATCACTTTCAAAAACCTTTCAATATTCTTTTTTTCCAAAAAAAAAAATCAACAAACAAACTTTAATCATAAAAATGTAAAATAAAATTTTTCTAAAAATTATTATATGCAACTGATAATATATACTTTCACAGGGAAAAAAATCAACGCGTTCGTTTAGCCGCGAAAAAACTTTTCAAACCCGTAAAACATTTAGTAAAAGCGTATGCAATGTAATCAACTTTCCTGACTTTAACAGTGTCGCGAAACGACAAATCTCAAGCAAAACCCATGAAAATATGTATAGTATAGTGAATACGATGCAGAGTTTTGTTGTCTCTCGAGCTGCGTACTTAAATGTTTACATTTCTTGTCGCCGTTACTTATATCTGATTCATAAGTAAAAAACGGCTGTAAAATTATTCATACCTATATGTCTGTACAGTGTACACTTAGGAAAAAAATATGCTATACCAATAAATAAAGATCAATTTCCTATATTAAAAATTATATTAGACTTAGTACAGACAATAGAAGAAAAGAAAGAACAAGAAGTAGCAAGAACAAGACTTACGACTAAAATAGATTACCAAATGAATAAGATGAAACTAAATAATAGGGATAAATTTATTCTTAATAATGTAGGACACACAGAAATAGTTTTGAATAATAATAGAGATATACTTGTTTTGGATGCTGATATGGGTAATACAACGGTTGCAACAAATAGAATACATTATATTTCAAGAATGAAGGATATTCTAGAAATTACTTCAGCAAAAACTTTGTATGTTTTAGAAAAGGATCCAATACATAAGTTAAAAAGAATAAATAACGAAATTGTTGAAAGACTTTTCAAATTAAAAACAATTACTTTTCCTGAAAATATAAATTAGAAATCAAACACATCAAATGCACCAAGATAACATGGATTACCAAAAATTCATAATGATAATTTCCCATTAAGACCAATTTGTTCATATATGAATTCTACGTTTTATCAACTTAGTAAATACAATATATGTGGGATAAAGGGGTAGAATAATGGACGGACGTACCTCCATACTAAATTATACAGCACATACGAATGATGAGATAGGAGAAGAAGTAATAAATAAGTAGTCAGATGAAGATGAAAGGCAGTTGAAGATGAAAAACTAAGTTGTTAAGTAACAATACAAGTTGTAAAGTCGTTTTTTTTTCATGTTGTCAAAAAGTTGTTTTAAGTCGGACGGACAAAATTACGCAGATTTGCTAAAATAATTTTCTAACAACTATTTACATACTATTTTTTTGAATTTCCTAAAATAAGATTCTTAAAGTAAAATTGAATTTTTATGAATTAAACATATTCGCATATTAAAAAGAATAATCAGTGTTTAATGTACCGTTGGCTGAAGTAGTAGAACACGAGACTATGAAGCGGAGGGTCGTGAGTTCGAGCCCGCGCTGAGTCATGAAATATTGTGTTGAATTCTTCTGATCAGCATTAGTGCGTGGTTGTGTTAGTTGTTGCCAGCCTGTTTCAATGATGAAGGCATAGTCACTGGTCACTGAACATAATTGGCGGCGACTGACACTATCATGTACTAAAAAGCAAAGTAACACCACCCACCTTCGTCGGCCCTGTAGCTAAAATTAGCCGGCGAAGTAAAAGGTTGAAATAGCTACAAAAAAAGTGTCTATCTTCTAATCTTTCCTCATCTGTCCCCGTAATACTATCCCCTCGTTTTCAGTTCCGGCGCAATGCATTGCATATGTAGGGGTCATCCCCTGAGTGTTGGTCCTACTCCTAACAAAAAAAAAAAACTTTTACTACATATATTACAAATATCTTAAAATATATGGCTAAACATTCTATTTATAATATTAAGAACTCATTAGAATTTAGTAAAATGATAGAGAATATTAAAATAAATAATAATGAAACATTGGTGTCATTTGATGTTGTTTCATTATTTCCGAGTATACCTATTGAATTCGCAATTAGTATTATAGAAGAAAACTTTGTTAATATTAAAGGATTTACTAATTTAGATAAAGATTTCTTTTTAAAAATAGTTAAGTTTTGCATAATAGATATTTTAAATATAATAAAATATATATGCAAAATAAAGGCGTTCCTATGGCCTCACCAGCGTCTTCTGTAGTAGAGGATATTGCTATGGAAGATATAGTGTGGGTATACACTGTGTTGTGTGACTTTTCAGTATTTCTAAGCTCTGCAGCCGCTTTTCTTCAGCACCAGAAGTGCTGATTTTGATTTAGAAATAAAGAAGAACTTGCGTCTTTGCTTAATCAATTATTTCGGAATTTTATTTACAAAAATCACCAACTTATTTACTGACTTATTCTATTGGTCAGCATTATTTTGGGGTACCAACAAATCAATAGTTGATTTGCTGTTCCCACGGTCTGAGCAAATTTTACTTTAGTTCCCATAAACCATTGGCACGTGAAAAACATTATTGCGATAAAGTTTAATATGAAACACTTCTTATGAGTTTACTTATGAACTGAAGAACGAAAGCATTTGCATTTCTATTTATACTTTCGTTCTGTATATCTTAAATTAGTTAAATGTCTATTGTCTAGACTCTAGAGATACTCAGGCCATGTTATCAGCGAAAAGGGTTTTCGTATTGATACCATGCTTTGAGTCTGACCTTCGATCATATTATTACTGTAATTAGTTTGGTTGTTATATTTTATGACATGTTGTTTTTCGTATTAGTCTGACCTTCAGACGATCATATCTTTATTTTAATTAGTTTATTTTTTTATATTTTATGATTATGTTGTTTTCCACATTAGTCTGGTATTTTTTGCCAGTACTAATTACTTTGTCTACAATATATCTTATCTCTAATTTTCTTTGTTGCATTCTAAACCTTCTAACTCTCCTCTTGCTTAAAATGAATCGTCCCGATTCGTAATTCTCCCCTCACTTAAAATTAATCGTCTCGATTCATGCCTGATTAATGCTTCTTTCACGTCTGATTCTTTCTAGTTCTGTGTTATATAAAACTTGAAAATTCTCTCTAGTTCTAATCTCTTTTAAAGTTAAATAGTATTTTGTAACCTTTGTACCGCTAACAGACATAGAATTTCTATACCACGTTAGTATTGACACATGTGTGTCAACCTATACTACAATTAAACCACAAAATAAAGTGGTTTATATCTGGTTTCAATACTACGAAAATATATGTAGTATTAACCCAGTTTACACCCTATAGCTTTGTTCAATTGCATTGGGAATGACTCCAATTTCGCCACTTTAACTTTTGAGAAGTTCGGCGCCTCAACCTTACTAAGAAATATGTCCATGAACATGTATAGTTATAATGGATTTATAAACAATAAAGACTTACACGTGTCCAAAAACGTCTGTACTTCTTTTTTATTATATTGGAATGAAAAAAGTATATTCTTCTTTTAAGGCGATTGTACATAATTAACGAATAGCGAAAACACAATTTCTTTTTTCGCATAAAATATTCAATTTTGTTGTTATTATTAACAATTATGCTAACAAGTTTTTCTTTTTCCATTTTTTTTTATTACGCGAAAATAAAAACAACAAGTAAAAGTGCTATATTCGGCTGTACCGAATCTTAAATACCCTTCACAGATGTAATTCTTCTTTCTTTCTATCTTTCTTGCCAAAACAGAAAGTAGGTTTAATTAAAAAATCAAAATGATGTTATCGGTTACTTTTATATATAAGAAAACGTTTAAATTCTTCGGCTAGGAAGCTAAATGTTTGGCTTTTCTTATATATTTATAATACCTCTGAACGTTTTTCAAAAATATTATATATATTTAATTTACAAACAAAAAGAAAAAATCTGTTTCATGTACCCCAAAAAGTTCTAATTGTCCAACCGTAGGATCGTCTTTTAGATTTTGTTGGTTTTTAATACCAGTTTACTTCTTTCTGATACATAAAATAGGTATAATTCATCATAAAAATAAAAAATAACAAATAAAATGGCTACTTTTATGAATCAGAAAATGTCGATTTTCCAACCCTGGAACCGAATTTTTAGTTTTTAAAATGTTTATTACCAGTTTAATTCTTAGCGAAATATAAAATATGTTTAACTCACGCAAAAAAAAAAATTGGGAACTTATATGGAATTTATGTTAATTTTAATACTTTTATGTGCCAAAAATATTTCAATTTTCCAACTCTGGAAGCGTATTTTTATTTTTTACCAATGCAATTCTTAGTGAGGTGTAACATAGTTTTACTTGACAAAAAAATTAAAACTTTTAAACATTTTGGTCACTTTCATGTACCATAAAATATTTCATTTGTCCAACCCTGGAGTCGAAATTTAGATTTTTTAAGATTTTAATACCAATTTTGTTCTTCCTGAATTATAAAACAGCTTTAATTAGCAAAAAGAAACAACGACAATTGCCTTTTTGGTAACTTTTATGCAGAATAAATATTTCAATTTCCCAACCCTGGAAACGAAATTTAAATTTTTTTACCACTGCAACTCTTAATGAGGCATGAAATAGTTTTATTTAAGAAAAACTTTATATTTGTAACAATTTAGGTAATATTTATGTACCACAAAATATTGCAGTTATCCAACTCTGGAATCTAAATTTTGATTTTTTTTGGTTTTTGATATAAATTTTCTTTTTCTTGAACTAAAAAATAGTTTCAATTAGTAAAAAAACAAGTTCAATTGCCTTTTTGATTACTTTTATGTAAAAAAAAATTAATTTCCCAACCCTGGAAGTGAAATTTAAATTTTTTAAAATTTTCTTTATAAATGCAAATCTTCATGAGGTATAAAGTAGTTTTGTTTAAGAAAAACTCGAATTTTTAAACCATTTTGGTTATTACATGTACTACAAAATATTGCATGTAACAAAAAAAAATTAATTTTTCCAACCCTAGAAACGAAATTTTAATTTGTTTTTTATATTTTTTTATCAGTGTAACGCTTCTTGAGGTATAAAGTAGTTTTATTTAAGAAAAATTTCAAACTTTTTACCATTTTGGTAACTTTTATGTACCATAAAATATTGCACTTGTCTATCCCTGGATTCGAAATTTTATTTTTTATTTTTAAATTTTTGATACCAATTTTGTTCTTCTTAAATTATAAGACAGTTTTAGTTATCAAAAACAAAAAAAAAATAACAACATCAGTTGCCTATTTGATTACTTTCATGTATAAAAAAAATTCAATTTCCCATCCCAGGAAGCAAAATTTGAATTTAAAATTTTCTTTTCTTTTTTGCCAATGCAAATCTTCATGACGTATAAAGAGGTTTTGTTAAAGAAAAACTTAACATTTTTTAACAATTTTAGTTACTACATGTACTAAAAGATACGGAATGGGCCGAAAAAAAAAATTTGATTTCCCATCCCTGAAAATTTTTTTTTTAATTTTTTTAGTTTTTAATACACCATTGAGGCTCCCTAAAGCACGAAATAGGTTTAATTTACAAACATTAAAAAAAATTGATTTTTGGTATAAATTTTGCGTCGAGAAATAGGTGTAAGCTTCCCAGCTCTGGAACCATACTTTGGATCTTTCTGAATTTCAATAGCAGCCTATTTAAGTTCATTTCCAATCCAACGGTCCAAGAATGAAGTCTCTAGATCCTCTGGGGGCTTGGGAAAACCGATTTCACGTAAAGACGGACATCGCTCATTCGTCATCGCTATTCATAAGGATCCAGAATATATATACTTTATGGGGTCCCATGTGCATATCGAAGAAATTACACACGGAATGACAAACCTATATATACCCTTTCACTTTTTTGTGAAGGGTATAATAACAACATCAGTTGCCTGTTTGATTACTTTCATGTATAAAAAAAATGCAATTTCCCATCCCAGGAAGCAAAATTTGAATTTAAAATTTTCTTTTCTTTTTGCCAATGCAAATCTTCATGACGTATAAAGAGGTTTTGTTAAAGAAAAACTTAAAATTTTTAACAATTTTAGTTACTACATGTACTAAAAGATACGGAATGGGCCGAAAAAAAAATTTGATTTCCCATCCCTGAAATTTTTTTTTTTATTTTTTTAGTTTTTAATACACCATTGAGGCTACCTAAAACACGAAATAGGTTTAATTTACAAACATTAAAAAAAATAATTAATTTTTGGTATAAATTTTGCGTCGAGAGATAGGTGCAAGCTTCCCAGCTCTGGAACCATAGTTCGGATCTATCTGAATTTTAATACCACTCTATTTTAGTTCATTTCCAATCCAACGGTTCAAGAATGAAGTATCTATCTCTTCTGGGGACTTGGCAAGACCTGTTTGATTACTTTCACTTATAAAAACAATGCAATTTCCCAACCCTGGAAGCAATATTTGAATATAAAAACAAAAAATTTTTTTTTTCGCCAATGCAAATCTCTATCACGTATAAAGTGGTTTTGTTAAAGAAAAACTTAAAATTTTTAACAATTTTAGTTATTACATGTACTACAAAATACGGAATAAGCCGAAAAAAAAATTTTTAATTTCCCATCCCTGGAAAAAAAATTTTATTTATTTAGTTTTTAATAGACCATTGAGGATCCCTAAAGCACGAAATAGGTTTAATTTACAAACATTAAAAAAAATAATTGATTTTTGGTATAAATTTTGCATCGAGAAATAGGTGTAAGCTTCCCAGCGCTGGAACCATACTTTGGATCTTTCTGAATTTCAATAGCAGCCTATTTAAGTTCATTTCCAATCCAACGGTCCAAGAACGAAGTCTCTAGCTCTTCTGGGGGCTTGGGAAAACCGATTTCACCTACAGACGGACGGACAGACGGACATCGCTCATTCGTCATCGCTACTCATAAGGATCCAGAATATATATACTTTATGGGGTCCCATGTGCATATCGAAGAAATTACACACGGAATGACAAACCTATATATTCCCTTTCACTTTTTTGTGAAGGGTATAAAAATATTAGTATATATACCACATGTCTGTCATGCCAAAGTACGAGTAGTATCAAAAACCATAGTACATATTTACATCATGTACTATGATATAAATATGTCATGTACCATGATATAAATTGTCAGGGATATTAGAATGGTATATGCAAGTATCATTGTTGTTATAATTGCTAAAGTGATATATGTAAAGTATATTTAATAGGATGCGTTTCTATTGGTATTATGAATTTCTTTAGAGAATCTATGTTGTTGAATGCAAATTCTGAAGAGGATGTTATTATTTTTGTTATTTCTAAATCCTTATCATGTTTATTGTGTATTGGCACTATTATTTTATAGTGAATATTTGTATACGTAATATTATTAATCACTACTCTGTCTGTGTATTTTAGTAATATGATTCCTGTAATAGTTTCGTCATCTACAGTGTTTACACCATCTAAGAGGATGAATCCTTCGTCTATTTTTAATAATAGGTAATTATATTCCTGTAATACCATACATTTGGTTTTTCTATTTTCTAATAAAGGTTTCATGCAGTCATCATTTGTGGTATTGGTTTTGCAAATATTTTTACCTAAATAATTTTTACAATTACATACCCTGGAGTAGACAGACAGAGGGCGATCTCTTTGTCAGCGGAGACTTTGCCATGCTTAATGCTAAGTGATGTGAATTTATATAACTTTCAATAGTTGTTTATGATGGGGTACTTGTATATAGTAATGATGGAGTCATTGGCTCTTGCGATAAAAATGTCAGAATATTCTAGTATGTTGTTGATTGGTACAAACGATAATTTATGTTCCGCTAATTCTTTTACATCATTTAGATTTAGTGATTCAGCTAGGTACTCGTTGTTTTTGGCAGCGTTTATCGTTCTGACCAGTGTTAATAATTGTTCGTGAATTAGTTTGATGTGAGTTTCTGTCGTTCCTCCTTGTAGAATCCAGCATTTTTTCGAATCTGGAGCTAATTTTTCTTTGTTTTTCATTATTTGTATTCATTTTAGTTTCCATTTCAATTACGTCATCGTGGTCTGGCATATGAACTTCAGAATTGATCCCAAGAAATTTAGTCCGCGTTTTTCAATTCTATGTTCATTAAGTTGATCGATTAGCGTTTCTATTTTCTTCATTAAAATCTGTTCCTCGACAGTAGGGTAAGAATTTTCATGAAATATTTGTTCATATGATTTGAGGACCTTTATTAAATTAGTCACATGAAAGAAGAATGTCAATTCATCAAATAAATATGTGTCATCAGTTCGGGTTAATACGTATTTTTTTATTTCTATGTGCTCTATCTCAATTGTTGCTTCCAGTTTCTGGAGTAATATTTCCAACACGGCTATAGTCTGGAATACTTTCTTCATTGCTTGAAAATGTGATGTTCTTTATATTGTTTTTATGCACTCTTTTTCCTTTCCTTGTTAGGATGATGTCTCCTAAATCTTCCTTTACGATTTCTTTTTTATAGCGCGGTAAGTTTTTATTTCTAATTCCAGTTATTTTCACTAGTATTTGTGTTCCTTGTCCAAATGTCCTATGTTTTGTATTTATATTTAGACGATTCAAGACGTTTGTTGATGCTTGCTTTAGATTCTTAGTTATCTTTTCTGTATTTATGTTTATAAGGCCGAAATATATGTCCTTTGGACGATGTCCTGTTACAGTGTGCACTGAATTATTTAGTTCTTTGATGGTTTTAAATATATCTTCTCTGCTAGAGGAGTTATTGTCAAGTTTAAATTTTCTCGTTAATTCGCTGATTGTGTTATGCACTCTTTCTACTTGCCCGTTTGCTGCTGATCTATGTACTGGCGTTTCTAGTTTTTGAATGCCGTATTTATAGCACATTTGTTTAAACGCTGGCGTCACAAAAGATGCTTCGTTATCAGTCATTAAACGTTTACACTCGGGAAAGCTGGTAGTGAGTATTTCTTCTAATACATTTTCTATTGCTACTTTAGTTTGTATTTCTCCTGCTACTATGTGTTTGAACAAAGACCCAAATTAATTTTCAATAAAAACTAACGATGATTGCTTAGTAAAATGGACTGTGTTCTTTAATGGTCGCTTTAAGACAAGTATACAGGTTAAATGGTTGTTAATTTGTAGTTAAAGATTGCAAGTAAGTAACAAATAGTTATGAATTGTAAAAAATAAAGAGAGTCGGTGACAAATGCAAAATTTAAAGCGTACGATATTGAAATGAGTGAATTGAATGTAAATCCATGAAAATTAAATATATGAATTCATTAATAACTAATTGTGACCGAACATACTCCGCCCCATTGGAAGTCTTCTTTCAATCAGCTTCGTCAAGAGGCAAAAGAGCAATTTTATGAATGGAATTCCTCTTTTCGTTTGAACATCTACGACCCGGACTCTACCGTCATGACCAGGAATGATGTTTACGATACGAGTGTGGAGCCACTGCTGTGGAGGTAGATTGTCTTCATGGACGATTACTAGTTTTCCCTTTTGAATGTTTGCACCTGGTTTAAACCACTTTGATTTTTTTTGTAAGCTGAGAACATAATCACGTACCCAATCTAACCAGAATTGTTGCTTAAAATATGTAACACGTTGCCAAGACTTTAAGTAGGTTATGCTTTTGGGGTGTGCTAAGGTTTTTTCTGGTAGCGAAAGCAATGATGATCCAATAAGTAGATGAGCGGGGGTTAAAGCTTCACCATCATTAGGGTCATCAGATCTCGGTACCAACGGGCGTGAATTCAAAATGGCTTCAATTTCGATCAATATGGTTAGAAATTCTTCATACGTAACAGAAGCGTTAGACACGTTCTTCAGCAGGATGGTTTTTTTAGACTTTACTGCAGATTCCCAGAGGCCGCCAAAATGGGGTGATCGAGGGGGAATAAACGAGAAGTGGAAGCCAGTAACTTCGCTGTATTGCATTATGGAATTGATGTTGTTTTCCTTGAAAAAACTTTGCCTGAACTCATTGAGCCTTGCTTGCGCGCCTACAAAATTTGTAGCGTTGTCACAATATATACGCTGAGGTATGCCACGTCTACCTACAAATCGTTTTAAACATAAGAGAAAGGCATTAGTCGATAAATCTGAAACTAGTTCGATATGAATGGCTTTGAAGAAAAACAAACGAAAATAGCTACGTAAGTTTTGTATGGC